>JAJOZX010012263.1:0-57500 GCA_023014485.1 Bathynomus jamesi
TGATGTATATCTCTCTCTCCTTCTTTCCAGTGCATATAAAAGTTTAATTCAGGTAACCTTTTGCAGTAATTTAGTTCTTTGCATCCATTGATCTTGGATGTGAAGCTTCTCTGAATCCCTTCTAGCTGATTAATGTCTTTTTTTTATACGGAGATGTTAGGACCCAGCAGTATTCCAACTTGGGTATGATCAGTGTTTTCAATAGAAGAATCATTATATTCCTATCCCTTCGTTAAAGGTCCTCAGTATTTGTCCAGTTATTCTTTTTGCTCTGTATACTGCTATCTTAATTTGTGTTTCAAATTTCGCGTCATCAGTCAATACACCACAAAATTTTTTGCTTTAGAATTTCTCTGAATTTCCTGTCCATTTGAAGTATATTCAATGGATTTTAGGTCCTCCCTTCTTCCGTACCTTAACAATTGAAATTTCTCAGTGTTAAATTTCATATTGTTGTCTTTCGACCACTTGTAAACTCTGTTCATGTCCGTTTGCAGAGATTCTATATCCTCTGGCTTTCTTATTTTTCAACTCATCTTTGTGTCATCGGCAAAGGATACCACTTGTAGATTCTGTTCATGTCTGTTTGTAGAGATCCTATATCTTCTAGGTTTCTTATTTTATGTTACTGTGCTGTCTCTGGTAACGTCCTCATCTATGTCAGTTAGCATGATTATGAAGAGTAATGGAGCTAACTGTTTCTTGTGGTACTGAGCTGAGGACCTCTAATTTGGATGAAGATATTCCTTGAATTGTAACGACTTGCTGCCGCTCACTAAAGAAATTATATATCCATTTCCCTTCTTTTCCTGTTATTCCCATATATTTCAGTTTATATATTATGATTCCATGGTCACACTTGTCGAACGCTTTGGCAAAGTTTGTGTATATTATATCATTCCTTACTTTCAAGTGCATCAATAATGTTATAGTGTTCCATTAATTGTTATAGGCATGATCTGCCTGACCGGAATCCATGTTAGTTATCATTTAATTTTTTCCCGGAGTTTCCAAAAAGCCATAGATTTTTTCTCAAACTATTGTTTCAAATATTTTGGTGAGATAAGATGTAAGCGACACTGGCCTATAGTTTTTGGCCCTAGATCGATATCCTCCTTTATATATTGGAACTATGTTTGCTCTCTTCAGGATGCCCGGTATTTCTCCCGTGTCTAATGATCGTCTCCATATCCAATATAGGGGCTCAGCGATTGCATTCTTACAGTTTTTGATCAGTGTGACATTCCATTTGTCCGTTCCTGCCGCCGAGTGTGCTTTTAGTTTCCCTGTAATTTGTGTTATATCATCTGTCGTAAAGTCGAAGTCCGTTATACTTTCCCCTTGTAGTTCTTCGAAGAACGCGTTTCTATCGCGTGTCAGTTTGTCAGTTTTTGGAATACTGAAAGATGATTCATACTAAGCTCTTATTATTTCGGATATCTCTGTTAGATCATCAGATAAAGCATTGTCTTCATTTTTCAAAGTCCGATAGTCTTGATTTTTCGATTTATTTGCAAAATTATAGAAGTACTTTGAGTTAACCTTTATCGCTTCTATAGCGTCGTCGTCGTCTTTTTTTTTTGTATGCTTCTCAGTTAGCTCCTGTATGACGCACTCCATACTCTGCAGTTTATCATTTAATATTTTTCTGATGTTGTTGTCTTTCCAGTTTCTTAATTTTGCAGTCACTCTTTTCCTCTTTCGGAACATTGACCTCTTTTGTCTCTCGAACCTGCTTCTCTTTCCTCTTTGTTGCATTTTTGGGACATGTCTTTCCACAATTTCCAGCGTCTTCTCCTCTAAGGTCATTAGCATCTCTTCCGTTGTCTTGTCCTTGAAGATGGTTTTCCAGTCTATTGCTTCCATGCTGGATGCAACACCTTCCCAATTTATAGTTTTGGAATGAAAATTGAAAATTTCGAATTTTCTTCTTTCCTTTCCTGTTGTTTTTATATTGGTTGTTATTTCAATAATGTTGTGATCAGATATTATAGTTGGGGATATTTTTGCTATCAAGTAGGTTGCTGTTGTTTGTAAATACCAAATCTAGGCAGTTGTTTTTCTTGTATGTTCTGTTATTTCTTGTGTTAACATAAATTCATCGGATGCATTTTTGCCTGCTCCTAGTCTTCCCGTGTGGCCCCCTTGACTTGGTGTATACATACTGTACAGTACATTTTTTCCTCTCCTTTTATATTTCATAAATGGAAAATTAAAATCACCAGAGAAAAGTGTTTGGAGTTGGAGAGTGTAGATCTTTTACCTAGTTTCTGACCTCTGTAATGAAATCTGAGAATTTTGAAGTTGGCGTGTTCGAGGGTCTATATATCACAATTAGTACCATATTTAATTTTTCGACTTTTGCTGCTACACATTCTACGTAGTTGTTTGAAGTACTTATAGACTTATAGTCGTTTCTGCCACATGTTTCTCGCGTGTATAAATAGCACATCCTCCTTTACGCCTTATTGTTCTGTCGGCTTGGAGTATGTTATAGTTGTCAATATGTATTTCTTTTTTGTTAACACAAAACTCAGTTTTCACAGTTCGCCTGGCAGTCCTTTAGATGGGTTTCGGTGAGGCATGCAAAGTCTGCTCTGGTTTCTTGCACGAGTCTTTTCAGGTATGTGACTTTGTCCAGGGAATGATTTGGCTTAAGGCCATGAATGTTAGTTCGGATTATTTTTATTTTTTCGTTTTCGTTTTTCCATTTATGTAGTTCCGATTCGTTTTCCAATAGTGGTGCATGTTTCGTTGCCTTGTGATCCTCCGAGAATTTTCACCTCTTTATCTCTTTCGATACCTGTTGTCACGATATCGCATGTAATGTCTTCTGTACGGCTCTCGGGTCCCTGTATTTGTCAGTTGGCTTTATACTTGCTGGATGGTATTTAATAGTTGGATTGTACTGACTACATCTACAAAATTGGTAGCCCTCTTTGATGCTGGTTTTACCTGCTCACCTGTCGCGTTCTTTTAAGGGTGGTGGTAACGGCATTTTTGTCCGTATTTGCACCTCCCATATCTTGCATAGGTTTTGCAGATAGTAAGATGGTGGAACTTGCATTTGTTTTCAAATTTGCAATATCCATTTGTGTAATGGAGGTTACATAAAGTGGGATGTGCATAGATGCATTGCCCATCCCGGTATCTGCAGTGCCTTTTTGCATAATATTTACATACGATATTTTCTACGTTTTTAGTTATTGTCTGTTTATTTTCTGTTTTTAGTTTTGGTCGTCATTTTATCATTATCATTATACATATAATATGGCTCAGGACGGTATCAGATAAACTGGGTGTACCTGGCTATGTGCAGTGGAGAGCGCAAGAGAGCAACTCGCTCCTCCACCAAGCCAGGCCTAGAGGCGGGGCCACAAGCTTGACCTTTGTGTGAAGAGACCAACACACGGAACCTAAACGAGGTTAACGATATATATATATATATATATATATATATATATATACCTTAAAAATCAAGTTGGCCTTGGCGAATTTCTTTCCATAGCTATATTTAGATATTTTCAGACAAAATTCTTTCCGCATCTCTACGTACATGTAATAATAATACAGGCCTAAAAATTTCTGTTTAGTGCGTGACTGATGAATTTCTAAGAAACGAGTCCGTGGTCTTAGAAAAGCTGATAATTCAGCACATGTAATAACATTTAACAAGTATTCTCAAAATCTTTTTAAGACAATTTCTACGATAAACCAAATTTCCTTTCTTCTAAAGTCAACGAACGAGAACTGATTGCTTCTCTGTTTTTCTATTAAATAAAAAGAGAGTAAACTGCACACGTGTATCAAGAACAGACAGATTGGACTGAAAAAAATCACTTCACGTGTCAGTAGAATTTCAAAAAGGATCGAACGCAGAGAACAGTCGGTGTAAAGGCACACTGCTGCTACTACTATGATGTTACTGCTACTACTACTACTACTTTTAGACTTTAGATTTTTATTAATCTTAGTACAGTACAATACTTTATTTATTTATACAGGGTGGTCCAAATGTCCCTATCTATTTTGATGAAATAATAGTATTTTAGGATAAAAATGAAGTAACAATTAGGTGTATATTTATTTTTCAAGCTTACGTCTAAGATTCGACGTGAGCACCATCAGTGTCTCTGCAAATCTCAAATCTGTCCACTGCATTGCGGAACACATTCTCAAGCATCTCTGGGGTTATTTTAGCGACTGTCGCAACACTGCGGGTTCGCAGATCCTGCAGGGCTGTAACTCTTGTTTGGTAAACCTCAGACTTTATAAAGCCCCACGCAAACGAGTCTAATGGTGTTAAATCCAGAGATCGTGCTGCCCACGGCCTGTTTCCACCACGTCCAATCCAGCGATTTAGTAAGAGCTCATCAAGGTACGCCCGAACGATGTTTGCACAGTGACATGGAGCTCCATCTTGTTGAAAGACAACTGGGTATCAGGACAAAATCCCCCGTGGACAAAATCCCCTCGCGGACAAAATCCCCCATGGACAAAATCCCCCCGGACACAACCCCCCCGGACACAATCCCCCCGCGGACAAATCCCCCTAAGGTTTTATTAAAAAAAGAAGAATACGACTGACTTTATTAAAGAAGAAAAATTAAAAACACAATAAGAATAAGAATAAGAAAAGAGGCTTCGTGAATGATACCTGCTCTAGCTTTTGTGCCTCCAGAAAAAGTTGTTGATGCTTTTGAACAATTATACGATTTTATACCAGTGGAAGGTTTGCCAATTCTCGATTATTTTGAAGATAATTATATTGGAAGGCCATGCCGACGAGGACGAAGAGAACCCACTTTTAGCATTTCTATTTGGAATATGTACTCAAGAACAATTACAGAACTTCCACGTACAAATAACTCTGTCGAAGGCTGGCATAGACGCTTTGCATCTCTAACAGGATGCTCGCATCCAAACATATGGAAATTTTTAAAAGTTTTAGGGCAAGAAATAAGCTACCAAAAGGCATTTATTTCTCAAATTATCGCTGGCTTGCCGACAGAACCGCAAAGGAAGAAGTATAAGTCTTCTTCTTCTCGCATTTTGAAAATTGTACAAGACTATAACAACAGGTCTATTTTTGATTTTCTTAAGGGAATTGCTTTTAATTTGTCTTTTTAAATTTTGAATTTTGTTTGACTTTGTGTTTTTAATTTTTCTTCTTCAATAAAGTCAGTCGTATTCTTATTTGTTTGCCCGGTTAGGTAATTGTACGCCCTTGACGATTGGTTAGGTTAAGTCGTGATATTTTTGTTAAAACTTTAATAAAGTCAGTCGTATTCTTATTTTTTTAATAAAGCCTTAGGGGGATTTTGTCCGCGGGGGGATTGTGTCCGGGGGGGTTGTGTCCCGGGGGATTTTGTCCGCGAGGGGATTTTGTCCACGGGGGGATTTTGTCCTAGAAGCGACAACTGTGTCGAGAATGTTATCTGAACTAAGTTAGGGTTCAAGAAACTGCTGAAACATGTCAAGATAAATTGGCCCTGTTATCGTAGCTTCTGCAAAGAAAAAAAGGTTCGTAAATCTTCGATCATTTCATACCCAACCAGATATTAACTTTAGGAGAATCTCTCTCCCATTCGTAGAACTCGGTTGGTTTTTCACTAGCCCAGATACGGCAATTATGTCGATTACCTTTCCGTATGTGTGAAATGTCGCCTCATCGCTGAAGAGAATATGGTTTAATAAGTTTTCGGTATGAATTTTTTTCAATCAATTCTGTGCACACAGCGGCTCGTCTTGGATAATCCTCTTCTTTTTTAATGTTGATTTTAAAATCTTTAGAATAGTCGTTTTTGGTACGCGAGTTGACATTCTTGGATTTGTTTCAAAGGCATCTCTTGCCAATTCGACATTTTTTTGAGAGGTACCTGCACGTCCAGATCTTGCCTCATCATGAACAGATTTTGTTCTTGTAAATTTATTGACCAGCTCGCGAATTGCTTTGTCTGTAGGTCCTGGTTTGTGAAATTTTCTTTAAATTTTTCTCGAATTTCTTTGCACTTCTTTCCTTGAATACGTAGTGTTACTACCATTGCACGTTCTTGTACATCCATCATCATATATGGCCTGTAGAAAATAAAATAGAAATATACTGATTTCAGTAAAATAGGGACTTTTGGACTACCCTGTATATTATTTTTTAAAACGGGTGATATACAGATATTAAAATTACAATGTAAATGCGTTAAAAGAATTAAAAGTTTAATATTTACAGGTAACTCATTCCATGACAATACTTTTAAAATAAATCTGACTGTCTATATTTCTCGTTTAGTAGAAGAAAGTCTAATAACACTGGTCAACAAAGATTTTTCATCAGAGTAAAATTTGTGGTGGCTGGATAGCATTTTTCACGCTGATTCCAAAACTGCATTCAGATTTTTTCTAGCAAGTATAGTTTCCAAGATGAAGGCATATATATAACTACACAGATTTAACCATTTTAAATAGGCAAAATACTAATATTTCAACATTTGATTGTGTTTATTTTATTGTGTTTTTTCAGTTTATTCATCTTATTTATTTCAATTATTTTAATTATACATCTTATGTATTTCAGGTGTGAGCTTTTACGTCTAGCAGCATTGTGATTCAGGCAACAACGCCGTGCTTTGTGTGTCAAAAGATCAGTCCAGTCCAAGAACTTGTTGTGTCAAGTTGGTGTACATTTTTTTTGAATTTATAGTTTGCTCAGGTCAGTCAACATGCCTCGACAATGTAAGAATGACCCCGACAAGTTCTGTTTCGTATGCGGCCAGTTGACAACTAAAACACAGCGACAAAGTATTACAACCGACATTAAGAAAATATACAAGCTATACTTTGGTTGCCATCTAGGTGACCAAGATAAACCATGGGCGCCACATCAAATCTGTTCTGGCTGTTCAAATGGATTACGTGATTGGCTTAACAAAAAGAAGCTTCAATGCCATTTGCCATACCCATGATATGGAGGGAGCCGAGAGATCATCATGAAGACTGTTATTTTTGTAGTGTGAACTTAATGGGGTTTTCTGCCAAGAACAAACACCAGATTGTATATCCAAACTTGGATTCAGCACGTAGACCAGTAAAACATGATGAAACATTGCCCATTCCAATTCCCCCAAGTGATAGGCTAGATTCTATCATAGATGACATGGAAAGTGATGAAGGTGCAACTGGCGTTTCCGGACCATCTACAGAACCAGAGTACACTTTTGAAGGTAGACATTTAGAGCCTAAAAAGTTAACCCAAGGACAGTTGAATGATCTTGCTAGAGACTTATCGCTGTCTAAAGAGAAATCAGAGCTTCTCGCCTCAAGACTAAAGGAGAACAATTTACTTGAGAACAATGTTCGTATTAGTTACTACCGAAAGCGGAATTTTGAATTAACAGCATTCTTTTCAGTAGACGGTCCTCTCTGTTATTGCCATGACATCAATGGACTATTTACAGCCATATCTCAGACGTATGTGGCATCTGAGTGGCGCCTCTTTATTGATTCGTCGCAGAGAAGCCTGAAAGCAGTTCTTTTGCATAATGGTAATATAATGCCATCCATCCCCATTGCCCATTCCGTCCATCTAAAAGAGACATATGACAATATGGATATACTACTTAAGGCAATCAAATACGACAGTCATCAATGGAATGTTTGTGGAGATCTAAAAGTTATAGGAATGCTTATGGGTATGCAGTCAGGATTCACAAAATTTTGTTGTTTCCTTTGCCTGTGGGACAGTCGCGCCACTATAGAACATTACACCAAAAGTGACTGGCCACTTAGGTATACATATGTCCCAGGGATAAGCAATGTCCAGTCTGTCCCTTTAGTGGATCCCCAAAAGATCTATCTGCCACCTCTTCACATTAAACTTGGTTTAATGAAGAATTTTGTTAAAGCAATGGGTAAAGTCAATTCTGAAGGGTTCCAATACCTTTCAAGGAAATTTCCGAAGGTTACTGCAGCAAAATTGAAGGAAGGAATTTTTGTTGGGCCACAAATAAGGGAGGTTTTGAATGACACTGAATTTGAAAAAGTCCTAAGTCCGCTGGAATTGAAGGCTTGGCTGGCGTTCAAATGGATATGTGAAAACTTTCTTGGAAGCAACAAGTCACCTGCGTATAAGGATGGAGTCAAGAACCTCCTTGATGCCTTCAAAGAAATGGAGTGTCGAATGTCGTTAAAAATTCACTTCCTGCATTCCCACTTAGATTTCTTTCCTGAAAACCTTGGTGCAGTGAGTGACGAGCAAGGAGAGCGCTTCCATCAAGATATTCAGATGATGGAGAAGCGCTACCAAGGATATTGGAATGAAAGCATGATGGCAGACCATTGTTGGATGCTGTATCGTGACAATCCAGGCCAAATTTACAAAAGGAAATCCACTCACAGCGCTTTTAATAAAATAATGTATATATTCTTTATTTATAAGTACATTGAATAAGGTATATGATGTATTTGTTGTTTAGCATTCCTAAGTGTGATCTATACATCCATAAATTTTCTTATAGCAATATCAAAAACTTAAAAATATCAAAACCAGTGTATCTATATAACTATACGTGCTAGAAACAAAATAAAACCAGATTCGGAATCAGCGCGAAAAATGCATTAAGAAAAGTGTGATCATGTTTGTGATGAGAAAAAAACGTTTCATTTTGTTGGCCAGTGTAATGCTTGAAGAGTTTACAAAAATTATTTCGAGAATTACGACACAATTCAAGATTCCGATGCCATTATAGAAGGGATACACAGTCATGAAAATCCGCTTAAAAAGATATTATTATTTGTAATTCATAGATTTCACACACCATTAATTAACGCTTTCGGTACTGCATGTGGGGGCGGAACGGATGCCACATAGACAGCGGTTTTTTTTTTTTCACAAATTAAAAAAAATCATTAAAAACAATGTTTTAACAGAATAAAGTGAAAAAAAAATTTAATGTATAAAATAATACAGAACAGCACTAAACACCTTTATAAGAGCTACGTAAGGGTTTAGAAATAAAACAAGTCACTTTCTGCATCACTGTTTCGTGCTCCAGCCACATTTATATCGAAAATATCATCCTCTGAATCCAAAAAAATTGAATAATTCTCCTGTTCGAGAATGTCTTCTCTATCTGCTTCTGTCACTGGCGCTTTGGAGGTCGTGAATGAGAACCTTCCTCCATCGTGATTTATGGATAAATGAATGCGTGACAGTCGAGATACCGGTTTCTTTGTACATATAGCCGAGTCATAGGAATTACTTGTTGCCACAGCAACCAGTTCCTGCCGCAAATAAGTCCGATATATATATATATATATATATATATATATATATATATATATATATATACGTAGATCTACGTATCCTACTGAGGATTGTTAATCTACGTCCATAGCACCGAAAGTCTGTGCCAGTGCCAGTGACGCCTGTCAGTTTTGTGCTCCTTCTTACTATCAAAATTAAGTGTTTAAAAGTCAGTATACCATTGTGTTACTTCTCCACTAAAATGTGTGAATGTGCCAAGCTTACGTAGTTACAATCTCATAAGCTAAACTGCAATACTTAACTAATAATATTACATAAAATATATCTTCAAAAATTTTCTAGCAACATCCGGCACTACCTTTATAGTCCTACAAGGTGGAAAGCAATGACCTTGAAGTAACGGGTATACAAACAACCGAACGAGAGAGACCTTTAAACGTACGAACGAATGAACGAACGAACGAATGAGTTTTAACCCCATAAATTGCTCAAAATGGCTTCCAAAGGTCAGGTAAACGCCCTGAAATCTGAAATGAAGGACCTAGCAAATAAGTATAATTCCCTCTTTGACTTAGTACACAAAAGTAATAGTGCAATCAAAGACCTTGAGGCAGTAATAAAAGTTGTGCAACATAATAACGAATTGTTAAAGAAGGACAATGGAAAACTGAAATATACAGTGCGTTCGAAAAGTCTCTCCGCAGCGCTATGTTAAACGCATAGGAAATTGAAAAACTACAATGTTTCCATTCAACCATGATTTAGTAATTTTATTACATAACCTTTTGATTTTAGAGCATGTGTTGAAAGTGTTTTCCACCATTTTGCCGGCACAAAGCAACTCGTCTACACTTGTTGTCAAACACTTTTTTTTAAAGTGTTGGTTGACTGCGGAGAGACTTCGAACGCACTATAGAAATATAGAGCTCGAAAAGAGCATTCAGTATGCACACGATGAGATAAACTCACTCAGGCAGGGGTTCCCAAACTTTTACCACCAAGGACCCCTAAATATTAATATAGTTAATATAGTTATAGTTAATATAGTTAATATAGTTAATATAGTTAATGTTACTATTTTTCCAAAAGCTTAGAGACCCCCTAGAAGCTTCCTACAGACCCCTGGGGGTCTGTACAGACCACTTTGGGAATCCCTGAATCTTAATCTTAATTCTAATTTGAACTCGCTTACTAAAAAATAATCGTAGCATGGAGATGATAAAAACGAGCACGATTCAATTAGGAATAAATTAAACAGCTTAGACGATAATTCACGTGCCAATAACTAATCATAATGGGGGGGTACCTGAAATGAATAGAGACAAACAGTGAAACGAAGAAAAAGGTGGAGGACATCATAAAAGATAAACTGAATTTGGGGAATATTAAGATCAAAAGTGCTTTTAGATTAAAAAAACAAATTCCATCACAAAAGGCAAATTCTAGAGTTAAAGACACGACTGAATCTAAGACATCCACTTCAGCTATAAAAGTAATATGCGAGGATGAAACCCATAGAGATTTAATACTAAAAAACAGAAGAAAGTTGAAAGGATAAAAAATCTTCGTCAATGACGACGTATGTGAGGAAACACGTAAAATTCGTAAAGAAAAGCTCCCTAAACTCATAGAAACGAGGAGACTCGGGAAAGTTGCCTACTTCCTTGGAGCGAAGTTAATTATTAAAGAAAGAGAGACTCCTCCAACGCGGAATACTTCGATCAAAGGAATTCACCTTGATAGTGAAAAAGCATTCGAAGCTATGAGAACTACGAAAACGCCAGCCGACAGTCGGCACACAGGAGGCCTGCGAATAACTTCGCATACAATCTCATCAGTCGACTTTCCCATTCTCGGCTCAACTGGGCAGTAACTCCTTATTCCCGTATTTTGTATTTAGTGGAATTGTTTGAGAACTACTGTTAAATGGCTTTCATCGATAAAGACTTTCATAGTATATGTGCCGATATTAATCATTTCAATTCATTACCAAAAAATTCTATATCCAGTTTAGAGAATCTAGAACAGGAATCTGGTGTAAGCAATTGCATGGTCTCATCGATGGACGAGTTTAATGCCTTTGTATTACAAAAAGATATTTATAAAAATCTTTTAGTGCTAAATCTAAACATTCGAAGCTTACCTAAGAACTACAACTACTTATTGGCCCTTTTGAAAACTTCTACGGTCAAATTTAGTGTTATAATTCTCACGCAAACCTGGTTAAATAGTAGTACTAAAAACCTGTATAATATAGATAATTACGTTGCATATTATACTGTAAGAGATGATCAGATTGGTGGGGGTATCTCTGTGTATGTGCATCAAACTTACGACTCTAACGAAGTATTTTCTTTATGTAATAGTGACAATGAAAACCTGATTGTGAATATAAAAGACAAAAGTAATATCAATAGCTTTTTAATTCACTTAGATAACATGTTATGCAACTTCTATAAATCGAGTGCCATAGTTGCGGGAGACTTCAACATCAATTTGCAATCTGAAGCAATCTCTCATCAATTTTTAAACTTAATGAATTCTTTCTATCTTAGTCATACTATTACCAAACCCACTCGAGTCTGCAACTATGGCGATCGAATAACAGAATCTACGATTGATAATATATTTGTAAATAGCAATGCCCTCGTAAATTCTGGAATTATAACCACAAACATCAGTGATCATTTTCCTACTTACGCTATATTCAATAACATTGTTCAGGTTGCGGACAAAACAACTATTGATTGCAGAATATTCTGAGGTTAACAAAAGAAAATTTATTGAGGCTGTAGAAAATACTCGATTTGACTGTAATGAACCTATAAATGACCCAGATCATATGTTTCAGTTCTTCTATGACACCTTATTCCATATTTTTAATATTTGCTTTCCTTTAAGGAGAAAAACAGTTTCGCCCAAAAGTGTCGCAAATCCATAGATCACTCCAGGAATTATCACTTCAAGAAAGAACAAAGATAAATTATTCAAATTGCAATTACAGAGCAAATTTCCTAAAATACAATATACTCAATACAGAAACAAATTAACTAAAATAATAAAAATTGCAAAATATAACTATTATAACAATCAATTTTTCAAACATAAAGGAGAGACATGAAAAACACTTGGACAACCATAAACAGTCTTCTTGAAAAACAAATTAAAAAAATTCAATAGAGAAATTAAATGTTGATAATAAAGAAATTACTGATGATACTGCTATTGCAGACTCTTTAAATGCACATTTTACTCCAATAGCGGATAAGCTTCGCTCACAATTACTAAATAATGATCACTCACCTCTAGAATATATGCCACTCAACCCACTAAATTAATTTTCTTTTGTTCCTGCTACCTCTACTGAGGTCCGGAATATTATTGGTAAATTAAAAAATACAAAAAATAACATTCATAACATTCCTGTACCTATATTGAAACTTGTTAAACATAAGATATCTGTAACTTTGGCTAAAATTATCAAAGTATTTCCAAGGGAATATTCTCATCAATGCTAAAAACTGGTTGTATAACACCCCTTTTTAAAGGGGGTGATCCTACACTAGCAACAAATTACAGGCCAGTGTGTTCATTAAATTATCTGTGTTCAGCAAAGTTTTTGAAAAAACTGTAAAAAGTAGAATGTAGCGATATTTAGAACCCTACAATTTATTATCTCCAAATCAATATGGCTTCCGTAATAATAAAACAACGGAAATGGCTATTTTAAATCTTATGGAAAATGCAAATATAGCTAAAGAGAACAAAGAAATAATGATCTCAATATTTATGGATTTGAGTAAGGCGTTTGACGTAAAAGACCATAATATTCTACTTAATAAATTATATTGTTACGGTTTTAGAGGAGCAATCAGTGATTGGTTTGAAAGTTATTTGTCCAATAGATATCATTTTGTATCCGTAAACAAATTTTGATCACCTAAAGCGCTTGTCAAACATGGTGTGCCAGAGGGCTCAGTTCTGGGTCCACTATTATTATTATTATATATAAATGACCTTCCACGTTCATCTGATATACTGAACTTCATAATGTTTGCAGATGATACAACTGTCTCTTTTTCTTGCAAAGATGTTAATTAAGCTAAGAATATATTTAATTCAGAATTCATCAGTGTAATGAAATGGATGACCACCAATAAACTCTTCCTAAATAGCAGTAAAACAAATTTCATGATTTTTACTAATAAAAGAAATGTATATCTTGATGAACTTAGTGTTAATGAAATCGCTATAAAGGAGTGTACTGTAACAAAATTTCTTGGTGTAATGCGTTGCTATAATATTTAAACGTAGAAATGTAGTCCCTAAACAAGTTTTATTGACTGTTTATCATACTCTTGTTCTTCCTTATATAACGTACTGCACCCTTGTTTGGGGAAACTCCGCTAACAACGCATTAAATGGTATCTTTGTCATCCAAAAACGAGCAATAAGGTTATCTGATGCTGATTTTCTTGATCACTCTGGTCGGTTTAGCTCTGTAAATAATGCACTAAAGCTCAATGATATAACCAAACTGACACATTTTATTTTTATTTACAAGTGTAAGAACAAAATCATTGATTTACGATGGGGTAAATAGATATTTTGCAACTCATCAAGAAATCCACTCGTATCAGACCAGAAATAGATCAAAGCTTGTTAGATCTCAATTTAGATTGTTTTCATCTCAAAAACTACCCAGTTTCATTGGATTGCAACTATGGAATGACTTAAATGCCGATATAACAAATTTACATTCACAATATTTTTTAAAACCAAGTTGAAATCCCGATTAATAATGGCATACTAACAAAAATCTAAGATTAATGTTCATTACTATTATTTACTAATATTAATTTCTCGTGTGTAATCTAGTATCAAGAATACATTTCTTGGGATTGTTCAGTTCTTCTCATGTATAATATTGGTTTCTTTGTATGGTATTGGTATAGTGCCTTCAATGGTGACCTTGTATTTGTCATGTCAGTAGTGATAATTTAAGATTGATACATGTTTTAACTATTAATAATACTTTATTTATTTATTATTAATTAATAACAACTAGCTGTTTATTTTTAATAAAAGCCTAGTAAAGCCTAAAGCTTAAGGGCCAAATTAAATAAAATAAATAGTCGAGCTTCACAATTATTCATGTCATTGTAAATTGAAACGAATGTATTTATTTTATTATTAATAAAGGTCATTCAATTCAAGAAAAAAAAAAGGTTAATAAATCAACACAATGATACAGATCTTTAGTAGACATTGCATCGGACAAAGGGAAAAGACTCCTTCTTACACTTCCATTTTAAACTATTTAAACTTTACTAATTTTGTACTCGTCAGAAAAGTGCGTAATACAAAAAGCATATCTTTTTTTGTGTGCATAATAATAAACCTTAAAACGAACAGGACAAGAATAAAAAAATATAAAAAAATTGGCGTTAAAAAAAAATATTTAGCGGCAGCTTTTTAACTGAGACTAGAATTTTGACTATTTTCATTTTCATCAAACTTCGATCCTTGATGAAATACTTTTTGGGAAACTGATTCCTTGAAAATAATTTAATCGAAGTGGGTGGCGGCATCTATTGAAGGAAATGTCAATTAAATACAATTTCAGTTTATTTTCATTAGCCGAGTGTAATTTACATGCATATCAATTTAGTTAATAACGAATAACATACTAACAGCAACTTAAGTTTTAAGATTAAATACCTTAGCTCGGTGATATTTGAACCAATGCCACTGAAAATTCGAGTTTTGCGAGCCGCCACGTTCACTCCTCGGCCATGAAATGTTAAGATATACTGAGAGAGTTTTGTATACATACCCTTTCGCAATGGTTTTAGTATGTATATTTTAACATATATATATATATATATATATAATATATATACACACACTGTATATACAGGCAATGACCACTTTACGGAAATCCGTAATTACGAATGACCCTAATTTGGCTTCCAGGCTTAACTTAGAGGTTGACCCTCAGGATGTTGCAGAGTTGCTGGCTTCCCATTCTCAAGAGCTCAGCAACGAAGAACTTGTGGAGGTGCAAGAATAACAAGTGAAAACAGAGACCACCCCAGTGCCACAGAGTCCTGCAAGAGGCTCGCTCTCCACGAAGAGTTTAACCGAGGCCCTTAAGCTCTGAGCAAGGACTGGCGATCCTGGAAAGAGAGGATCCCAACTTTGAAAGGAGCAGCAAAGTTGCCAATGGAGTGCATGCTAAGGAGATTTTGAGAGAGGAGAAACAAGGCCAGACAAACTTCTTTGGACTCCTTCACGAAGCCCACAAATGAACCTCCCACTCCAGCAAAGAGCACTTTCCCTGGAAGTCCATCTGTCTTCTTCAAATTAACGTCTAAAAGTAGCTTTCATGTCTTTTATTTAATATGAAATTGATTTAATATTAATTATTTTTAATATTTGTATGCTTATTCCTCCTTTAAAATACAAAAACTTGTCTATTTTCGTGAATTTTTAGGTCTTGGGAACCAAGTCAGGAACGAATTAACCCTTTACATTAATTCCTATGGAAAAATTGTGTTCACTTTATGAATTTTCGCTTTATGAACGGTTTCCAAGAAACCGATTCGTAATTGCAGACAATGCCTGTATGTACAGTGTATATATATATATATATATATATATATATCCCCCTCGATTAGGTATTCCGGCTTGCCGGGCCGAGGGGGCTCGCACACCTCGTGGGTTATTGGGGTTTCCTCGACTCCTCGCGGGGTGTGGGCGGAGAGTTACCTAGCGGCCTTTTTTTTTTCTCCGTATCTTACGGAATCTCTTTGTCTTGACTCGGTCTCGGGCCTCTGTCAATTGTAGTATTTTGTGCAGAGGAAAAAGAAAAGAAGAAGAAGGGAGAACACTGCCGGCAGTCTTGGGGTCATCGGGTGCACCCGTTGGGGGGCATCGCTCCGCGGCTAAGCCGTGCTCTGAGGATGGTATGGGTGCCCGGACCGCTTCTTCATCTAGATTGGGTCTTTGCTGGGCTTTTATACGGACAAAACTCCAGGAGAGCTGATCTGCTATTTTTAAACGACAGTTAGGTGGGGGCGGCTACCCGGGACGTTGGGCCTGCGCCTTGAAGGATGCAGTGGCGGATTGGTGCATTGCCTTGGGTCCAAGGCTGTCTTCTTTATAATTATGTGATTTATGGGTAAAATTTCTCAAACTCAATCCCCCCCCCCCGTTAACGACTCTGGCCTGTCCTTGGACTTGGATAAGACTACTACTTCTGGTCGTTCAGCGGCCTCTGCCTCCTGGATTGACCTTCAAGCCGTATGGCCCCCTTCGTCCTCTGCGGCGTCGACCTCTCGTAGCCGGGATCGTGGTGGCCGTAGGGCGGGGTCTTTGCGGCCCTCGTTCTCCCATCCATTCCCGGTTACCGTCACACATGGCCCTGTCTCTTCTGTCACTTTTTGTCCGGTGGACAGGTTCCTTATTCTCCGCCCTCCGCTGGCTCCCTTCCGGGCAACTCGGAACGGGTGTTTCAGCGTCTTAAAACGGGGGTTCCCTGCCGTTATGATGTCCGCCCTCTGAGGGATGGGTCTCTTCTTTTGAAGTCCCGTTCTTCGGGGGTGACTGAGTCTCTTCTTCAGTTGCAGGATGTTCTGGGTTGCAAAGTTTCTGTGACTCCCATCCGCGACTGAATAGCTGTCAAGGCACCATTTTCGTTTCCCGCCTGCTGTCAATCCCGGTTGGCGAATTGCAGGAGGATCTCGCCTCCCAGGGGTTACGAAGGTCTTCCGCTTTTCATCGCGCCGGGATGGTGCTCTTACTCCGTCCGCTCGTCTGCTCCTGACCTTTGACTCCCTTGTGCCTCCGGCCCAGGTGTTCTGGGGCATGGGTGATCGACGGTCTTGCGAGATTTCGGTGCGGCCGTATGTGCCTGATCCGGTTCGCTGCTTTGGTTGCAACCGGTTCAGTCATGTTAGCTCTGCGTGCCGCCGTGAGGGCAAGCTCTGTGTCCGCTGCGGTGGGCCTGCGCACCCTTCTCTGTGCACGAAGCCCCCGAAGTGCTCGAACTGTTCGGGGGCCCATCCTTCCTCCTCTCGGGACTGCCCCGTTTTCAAGTTTGAATTCGAAGTGCAGTCCTTAAGGACTACTGAATTCCTTAGTGCGCGGGAGGCGCGCGATAGGGTCCATGGAGGGGAGCCGCGGCGGGGATTGTCTTAGGCTGCGGCTCTTGGTTCCGGCGGGTCCTCGGGCTCCTCCCGTGCTACTCCGGCGCCTACCGGAGTGGTTCCCCCCCTGGAAGTTCCGGGGGGTTGGAGAACCTTCTTGTCCCCCCTACTTCAACTTCAGTCACCGGGTCTGATTCCCTACCTGCAAGTGCCCCTTCTCCCTCTCCGGCCTTGGGGTCTGGATCCTTGCCTGCCCGTCACGAGTAGGGAAGGTGATGCCCCAAATGGGAGGAGGAAGCGTCACCGTGGTCAGAGTCCTTCGGACCCGTCCATGATCACTGTTCGCCCTGCTTCCCCTTCTTCACCGAAAGGGAAGCGGCGCGCTGCTCCTGGTCCGTTCGGGACTCCTTCCCCCCTACAGGGGGCCGGTGGGGCGTCACCTCCCGGTGCCCTAACTAGTGTCCGGGTGTCGGTTGATATATACCGCCCCGTGACCCCTTTGATTCGTGACTCGGTTCCCACGGTGGACTCGATCGAGAGGGGGCTGGCCCTTATTCATGGAGTGTCTCCCCATTCGGCTCCTGCCGAAAGTGGTCGGGTCTCTCTCTTGGATCTACCTCTTCCACCTGTGGTGGATCTCTCCTCCCCTCCCCGTCAACACTTGTCTGGTGTGACGAGCCCTCGGACGTCTGGTTCTCCCTACCCTACCCCTGGTGGGGAGTCGGAGGTTTCGGCTGGGCCCGTCTTGTCGTCTCCTCTCCCCCCTCAGGGGAGCCCCCCTTTGAACTCCCTGTCCCACTTCCCCCCTCGTTCTATTACAGGTGGAGGGCTGCGGAGTCTGTGGCCTCCCGTAATCGGGATCCTCGTCTCCGGGGCTTGCCTCTTGTGACCCCTACTCTCCCCGTTCAGGGTGAGTCGGGGCGACCGATTCCGCCCCTGGTTACGGACCGTTGAGTTTGCTGCTCAGCTTGGTCCGTGGTTGTTTTTCTGTTCTTTATTTTCTCTGCTTCTCATTCTGCCTTCCCCTTGTAGTTCCGTTTTGCATTGGAACTGTAGGGGCTCTTAGCTAACTGGGAAAATCTTGCCTCCTTGCTGGAGAGCGAGCGGCCTTCCTGCGTTTGTCTCCAGGAGACTATCCTGGCTGCGCGGGAGCTCCCTCGTCTCTCTGGCTTGGTTGGTTTTCCTTGCACCCCGGATGAGCACACGCCGGCGGGGTGCGGCAATTTATGTTCATCATTCGATACCCTCGCGAGGTGTGCATCTTTGTACTTCCTTGCAGGCTGTGGCTGTGCGACTCTTTTTAGATCGCCAGTACACTGTCTGCTCGATTTATATTCCTCCTCATGACCCTCCTTCTCGCGACGCGGTTCACGAGTTGGTGTTGCAACTGCCTCGGCCGTTTCTCCTCCTCGGGGACTTTAACAGTCGCGACCCGGCTTGGGGAGATGTCCGGTCAACAAATGTTGCTGGTATGTTGCTCTCCTTAATGGAGGAACTTTCCTTCGCTTGCCTCAATTCTGGCGAAGCTACTTATTTCCACGAACCCCCGGGTTCATTTACCTGTATTGATCTCTCCTTGGTGTCCCTAGATGCCCTACTCGATTTTTCGTGGAGGGTGTTGGCCTGTTGGGGGGACTCTTATGGTAGTGACCACTACTCAGTCTGTCTTGAGCCGGTCGGACCGCAGCCGGGTGTCTCGTCTCGACCGAGATGGTGCCTGGCGCGGGCTGACTGGCCATCCTTCAGAGCTCGTTCCGTCATTACCTGTTGGGTTTTGGACTTTGGCTCTGTGGATGAGAGCTTGGAGTTCTTCGAGCGGGTAGTGGTGGGCGCAGTGGACTATATTCCTCGTTCTTCCGGTAACCCACGGACGCGTAGCGTCCCGTGGTGGACTTCAGCATTTCGGCAGGTGGTGTGTGAGAGGAAGAGGGCAACGCGCCGCTTCCACCGCACCCGTCGCCTAGAACACTTGATTGAGATGCGGCGGGCGAAGGCCCCCGCCGGACTCTCAAGTTGGCCCGTCGGGCCTCTTGGCGTACATTTGTGTCTGGCATCTCCTCGTCTACCCCTTCTGTTGTGTGGCGGAAGGTACGTAGTATTGAGGGAAGGCCGTCCCTGCTCGTCGCCCTGTCCTTCGGGACGGGGACGGCTTCCTTTCGGATCCTGCTGCTGTGGCTGATCGGCTGGCCTGGGCTTTCGCTGCGGTTTCTCGTTCGCCTTCAGTTGCGAATCGTCCGTTGTCGGGTGTTACGTTCCCGCCACATGGGAACGAGCCCTATAACCGTCTCTTTACGATGCGGGAACTTTGGGCTGCCTTGACAACCCGTCGTTCTTCTGCTCCTGGTCCTGATGACATCCCTTATGAATTTATTCGGAATCTGCATCCGACGGCTCTGCACTTCTTGCTGGATCTTTTCAACCGGATGTGGGTTGAGGGGTCGTTCCCTTCCCGTTGGAGGGAGGCAATTGTGGTCCCGATACCTAAAACGGAAAAGGATCCGGCGGAGGTGGCGGGCTATCGGCCTATTGCCCTGACGAGTTGCTTATGCAAGCTACTCGAGAAAATGGTGGCCGTCCAACTTTCATTTACACTGGAGTCGTTTGGGTTATACCCTCCGACCCAGTATGGCTTTCATCGGTTTCGGGGTACTCTGGACCCTCTTCTCCTTGTTCATGATGTACATGAGGCATTTTCCCGCCGGAATCTTGTTCTGGCCATCTTTTTTGATGGTCAAAGGGCCTATGACACGACCTGCCGGGGAGTTGTCATAAACCGTTTGAAGTCTTAGTTTCGTGGGCTTTTTTCCCACGTTTATCCGTAACTTCCTCTGCCGTCGCACCTTCCGCGTCCGTAATGGGGCGGCCCTATCTGACCTGTATGTTCAGAGGAGGGGGGTCTCAGGGGTGTGTGTGAGCTCCCTGTTTCAATCTGGTCATGTCTGCGCTACCGGGGCCCTCCCGCCCTCGGTGCGTTGTTCCGTTTACGCCGATGATCTGGCTGTCTATGCCGCGGGGACGAGTCCTCCCCTCGTGGAGAGGCAAGTCCAATCGCGGTTAATCGGGTTGAACGTTGGGCGTCGTCGGTGGGCCTTACGCTGTCTTCCTCGAAGACTTCGTGTGTGGCCTTCCTTCCGTCGAGACGGGGCTCCGGCGCCGTCCCGCATTTAATCTTACACTCGGGGGTCAGCCTCTGGCCCTCGTTCAATCAGTACGTTTCCTGGGTATGGTCCTCGATAGCCGTTTGAGTTGGGTTCCCCACCTCCGCAGGCTGCGCGGGACTACAAGACGTACCCTGGATTTGCTGGGACATTTGTCTCATACTACGTGGGGCGCGGATATGCGGACACTCCTCCGTCTGTACGTGTCCCTGGTACAATCGAAACTAGACTATGGGAGTGTGGTGTATGGCTCCGCCTCCCGTAAGGCCCTCCGGATGCTGGACCCAGTCCTCTCTAGAGGACTGCGTATGTCATCTGGCGCTTTTCGCTCCTCTCCAGTTGATAGTTTGCAGGTTGAGTGCGACATCCCTCCCTTGGAGGATCGGAGGTCGTTCCTCATTGCCAAGCACTATCTCCGGATTCTCCGTCTTCCCAATTCCCCTCTGTTCCAGGTGGTTGAGAGGGCGTTCTGCTGGGATGGAGGTTGGTATTTTACCGACACGGTGACCTCCCTCCTCGATGGTATGGGCGCCTCCTTCCGTCATCCCGGTCTCTTTCGAGGGTGTTGCACCTTGGGAAAGCACCCCTGTTACATGCTGTAAGGCGTTATGCCCCGTTCGCAGGGCCGATTCTTACTCTGCCTTGCTTTGGTCTCTGTTCCTTCAGCACACAGCTTGTCACTCTGCATGTGTTACGGTCTTCACAGATGGCTCGAGGTCGGCGGGGGGCGTTGGGGCTGCGGCTGTTCCCCAGTCGTCTACCCTTGCTCCCCGATGTACCCGCCTCCCTGATGAGGCTTCTGTCTTCACGGCGGAGCTCTATGCTATTCTGAGCGCTCTGGAGGTGGTGCGGGAGCATCCGGCTGGGTCATTTGTTATCTATTCGGATTCCCGCACTGCCCGGATAGCTTGGAGTGTTTCGACCCCGTCCACCCACTGGTTCGACGTATCCAGATACTTTGCCATATCATTGTCACTTTTGGTGGCAAGGAGGTGGTATTTTGCTGGATCCCTGCACATGTTGGCGTAACTGGTAATGAGGCTGCTGACCAAGCTGTCCGTTCCGCGTGCCGACTGCAGGTTTCACCCATGTTCCTTCCCTTTTCGGATTATGTTCCTAGTTTTCGTAGCTTTTTGCGCTCCCGGTGGCAGAGTCGCTGGGATGTCGCTATAACTAAAACTCTGCAAGATTAAACCCAAGTTAGGATGTTGGGCCTCTTCCTTCCATCGGTCGCGCCATAAGGTGGTTTTGGCCCGCCTCCGTATTGGCCACACCCACCTGACCCATGGCTATTTGATGGCGGGGATCGGGTGCCCCGATGTCCTACTTGTGACGTTTTACTTACAGTTGTCCCCCTTTTGGTGGAGTGTCCGCTTTACTCTGCGCTGCGCGCAGAGTATTTTCCCTTTTTGGCGAGCGTCGGGCCTTGTGATAGGCTTGGCGCAGTCCTGTCTGAAGTCCCTACTTTTCGGTAACCGGGTTGTTCTCTTTTCTCTCTCGTTCCCGACTTCTTTACCGAATATGATTTCCCCCCCCCCCTCCTTTTATTATATTTCTGTTAGCTGTACCATAGTTTTCGTTGTGTGTTCGCTCTGCTATCCACCTTTATTTTGGTGGCCATAAGCGGTCATAATTTGGAAAAAAAAAAAAAAAAATTATATATATATTAAAAAACATCACAAAAGACGTCTTCGTAAACGCATGTTTACCTTATACCAATTCTACAAGTAGTTTAATTTAAAAACTCGCCTTTAGGACACCAATACAAAATGCTAATTAAATCGACCAAACCCCATTTATTAGAGGTTTTAAAGCTCGTATAAGACCTAAAACTAAATTACAATAATAGCGTAAACTGGACTTATATGATTACTTCTTGTTTCTAAACATTTTTCTTGTACAATTTTAAGTTTACAACTTTTGTGCGATACACAAACAAACGCTCGACGCTGAGAAGTTTTTGAGCGAAAGAATGACAGTTTAATCCTTTACAGAGAGAGAGAGAGAGAGAGAGAGAGAGAGAGAGAGAGAGAGAGAGATAACTAATGCTAACATCAAACGATTTTAGTCTCAGAAAATACCCGTATAGACTTTCAAAGGGTTAAAAATCAAAGCGTGGTGAATACAGCTATATAAAAAGTTTAAAACATTTATATATAGTCGATAAAATCGAGTAATGCTCATTTTACCGTTAAAAACATTCAATTAAATGGGAGAGCAAACAAATGTCGTTTCATTAACTCCTATAACTGGTAAAAATAGATTAAAAAAAACATTAATTAAAGCCACGAACTAAACAACGACCTCCGAGGTCAAGTATGGATTTTATGTTAAAAAGAACGGCCAAAGATCACAAATACTGTATTAATAATAATTTGTTTAAAAGAAAAGTTCAAATCTCAATTGATAATAAAATAATAAAAATCTAGGATTAAATGAACGTGTTTGTTGTTAATTTCTCGTGTCTAACATAGAATTCTTTGTATAATACTGGTAATCTTTTTCTCAATAATGACTTTGTATTTGTTTCACATCTATAATAATAATAATAATAATAATAATATAATAATAATAATAATACTGTATTTTCATAACTAGAATTTTGTATAATCAATTTTAACGTGACATTATGTATTATAAGGGTTACAGTATATAAAACAAATAGTCCAATTGACAGTATTAGTTATATTACCAACATTACAGATATTGTAACATTATTTTATAAATATATTTATTAATAAAAATAAAATTAAATATGACTTCACAATTATTTTAATTCATAGTCTAATTTTGAACTATTAATTTATTTATGTATTTAAAAATAAATAATTCTTATTTACGATTTCTATTAATAATTAATTAATTAATAATAACTATCAGTTTTATCTTTCATTAAGAGCCCAGTAAAGCCTTTAAAGCTTAAGAGCCAAATTAAATCAATTAATTAATCCAGTTTTACAATTCCTTATTTATGTCAAAATTACTGAAACAACGAGAAATGTAAAATTGTATTTATTTTATACAAAATAAAGAGTTATTCATTCATTTATTGTTTTCAGTTGCATCCTCAATTCGGATTTCAGGTGCATGGTTTTATCAGGGCAGAACAGCATGAAAGGTTTATAGACATCTTCACTAATGTCACTAAAGAAAAAAATTCATACCGTTGATTATATATATATATATATATATATACACACACACACACAGGGTGTCCGAGAATTATCTGTACAATTTTTGGCTGTTATTAAAAGTCAACCATGAAGTGTAGAAATTCCAGCGTTGTCCCATTTTACAGAGAATCTCTAAGTTTTGGTAATTTTTTACTATCAGTCCGGTCTCTGGAAACTGAAAATAAAGTTTACCATAAGACTCTTTATATTTTTTTAAACAACTTTTATTAAGTACAATATGAAGGCAAATGCCGATTAAAGCTATAAAATTAATGTTAAGAAATTATTTTTTTGAGCGATAAAATCGCGGATCATGTTTTGTGAGTGATAAAATGACTGATCCCACAAAGGTTAGGAAGGTACCGCTAACAAAATTGGGTGGTTTGACCTGAACTCATAACATTTTAGTGTCACGGTGGCGTCGGTTTGCGATGGTTGTAATTATTCACTGTGTTTAACTTCATGCAAATTTTTTGATGATGAAGAGGCTGAATTTAATTTTTATGTAGAACACGGTGTATTGCTAAAAGAATTTATATGCCCTAAGAAAAACAAGGAAGGTATTGTTTGTGGTAATAAGTATACAGGTAAGAGTAGTACCTAAAATTAGGTTAGGTTAGGTAGGTTAGGTAGGTTAGGTTAAGTTAGTATAGTTTTACGGTATATATAATATATACAGTGTGAATATATAGTGTTCGTTTTACTACATATATAAATGTATATATATACCTTTTAGGTCACTCATGTTGGCTGTTTCTACAATTTCCATAATTTATATATCAATGGATTCGTTTTTACATCGTGAATGCGCCCTAGATAGTCTCTACTGAAGGAATTACCCGCATTTTAGGGTATTTTTTCACACTTATACCCCAAAACAAACTTCCTGTCCTAACTTAGTTTTGGGCCAGTTCCCTCACTTGAACTATCCAAATCGCATTCCTGGTGTAATAACGAATCCATTGATGTATAAATTATAGGAATTGAAGAGACCGGAGTGATAGTAAAAAATTACCGTTTCTTTTATTAAAGTAACGTTGTTACAAACATTCGATATGTGCACCATTAGTGATTCGCAAAACATCCAATCGATACTCCAAATGTTGCCATGTACGCTGCAGCATATCCACATCAATTCGCTCAATAGCAGCTGTGATTCTTGCTTTTAAATCATCAATGTCTGTCACCCGCGTACATTTCTAAAAAACTTGTCAAAACGTGGTATCAGAAAAAACTTAACGAGATTCTCTGTAAAATGGGACAACACTGGAATTTCTACACTTCATGGTTGACTTTTAATAACGCCAAAAATTGTACAGATAATTCTCGGACACCCTGTATATATATATATATATATATATATCTTCAATATATATATATATAACAAATTCAATAAACGTAATTTCTACTTTGGAAAAGATATATAGTCCATTGTAGACTATTCCCGTAAGAAGCATCGGTGGGTCTGGTTAGTGGTTCGACTGGTGACCGTTCTGCGCGTTTATGCAGATGATGTAGCGACCCAGACTCCACTTCAAGCTGTAGATCTCCCCTCACTCATTTGAGTCCGTACAAAGGAAACATCTCACTACTACCAAGACAAAAAACATTTACAGTTCCAGTAATACTGTTTAAATAAAATTGTGAAGCTCGAATATTCAGTTTTGCACGCACGCACGCGCGCGCACAGTATATATGTGTGTGTGTGTGTAAAACTGAATATTCGAGCTTTAAAATTTTATTTAAACGGTGTTAATGGAAGTGATATATATATACACACAAGCCACTAGTGGCTTATTTATATATTAATATGATAGATATTCATCATACAAGAATTTATGGAAGTTGTACACTTTCAGGAAAAAAGTTCGCATCAAAACAAAGCACAAAAAATAACTACTCAACTCATAACTGAGTTTTGTTCTTGGACTTTTATTAGTCATCAAAAAGAATAAAATATACAGAGAAAAAGAAAATATTACCAATTAGTAATATTTTGTTCATAAAAAAAGTTTGCGTTTTTATGCGAACTTTTTTCCACTATTTTTTTTTTAAGTATAGAGAAAAATATCGCATAATACATTTTCTACATATAAACACACAGAATCGTTTGGATCACTTAGTATACCCAGGTGTGCTAGCACGGTTGACCGATCAACTGTTGATGCATAGAAAATATTGTTGAAATGCGGTTGATATTCGTGATACAAATCAAAAGTGATATATTGTTAATGAAACAATATGTTGATAAGATAACGCGCAATCAGCATCTCGAAAATATATTTCCTTAAAAGGTGACGATACAACGTTTCTCTATTTACTAAATAATGAATTTACATCAGTATCCATTTTCAACTCTCTTTCGAAATCAATATCGAGATTTGTATCATTTAGATTTGCTATTTCGGAATTGCGAGGTCAACATCGTTTCAATAATAAGACGTTGAGTCATCGATATTTCATCATCATTATATCGATATAAGTGTGCTACTTGAGGTATTGATATATATATGGATTCCTTTACTTATTACTAGAGGTGTTAACATTTAACAATATATATATATATTATATATATATATATATGATGAATAGAAACGACATAAGTATTAAGGAACGTTTCTGCACACGAGGAGGAGATAACGAAATAATGAAAAATGAGGCGAACCGCCTGGGAACCCAGGGCCTTCCAATTGCCGGTCGGACGCTCTACATTATGGTTCGCCTCATTTTTCATTATTTCGTTATCTCTCCTCCTCGTGTGCAGAAACGTTCCTTAATACTTATGTCGTTTCTATTCATTTATATACTGCGCGGTCATTGCAGTTATTTGTTGCATATATATATATATATATATATATATATATATATATATACAAAAAGTTATATTTCTGAATCTTTAATATACAATAATATGTAGTATTCGTATTAACAATTTATTCTGTCTCCCCTGATTTATATATATATATATATATATATATTATATATATATATATATATATATATGAAAATTATTTCACGAAAGTAACACGTGAAAAATATTTATGATGAATAAAACCACGAAGGAAAGGAAACACCATCTGTGTTTCCTTTCCTTCGTGGTTGTATTCATCATATATAATATATATATATATATATATATATAATAAATCATTACATAATATACAAATAATTATATCATTGGAACCACTCTTTATTAAAAACTGAATGTGCTTTATTAAAGGTTACTGATAAAAGTGGTAACAAGTATGAAAATAGTACATCGTTATATAGGTTACTGTACATAGTAATACAATTACCAGATATATATATATATATATATATATATATATATATGGCGTATAGAATAGAAAAGGCGCACGTCCGAAAATAAAGTTTTGACATAAACGCATTTATTAAAGTTAGCGAACGTTATTACTCGTTAACGACGGAACCGAGTTTAATGGTTTTGGTCTCAAGTCCGTGTGGAAGCGTCACACCCACGGAATACAGCGTGCTGATTTGTTACTGCGCGAAAACGGGATATCGGGAAACCGGGGATACGCCTGTGCTATTCTAATGGCCTTGTGTGTATATATGTACAAAAGTTGTCTTGTTTATTACAAGTAAAAATATTTTGTATGAATATACTTTTGAACAATTCAAAATGGCTCCCATTTTTATTCTTAAATAGGCGATGAATCTAAAGAAGGACGAAAGTGTTGGAATGATTCCAGTATAAATTACAGCATAACGGAAGTCGCATGGTAATGACCATTATGAAAAACGACAAGTCTTGTCGCGTGAAGTTTATACATTTTTTATTTTATATTTTACGACTCGATAAGCTGCTTCTCCACCAACACTGGCCAATAAAAAAATAATGAAAATTTTAAATGTTTTGTTTACAAAACAGGGACGTTCGATACTGCCTTACACACACAAACACACACACACAGTGAAAGGATTTCTCTGGAATAAAATGAAATCTACATTCTCTTAAATAATCAACATCCCAACATCGTTATTTCGGACAGGATATAGAAAACGATAGTGTTTATACGGTAACTCATCTAATAATTTCGAATTCGGCCAACGCAATCTGGCCATTCCTGACTAATTTGTTGTACCGTATATCAAGTTATGTACATTAAGCTATAATTCTATTAAGAATCATTTAATAATTTAAGAATCTACAGTTTGTGGACTATAAACTACGGATTCATGATGAGATACACATTTACAACCTTTAATATACAGTATTATAAGGTGTTATACTTACGAAACATACATCGGAAAAGTCTTTTTATATATATTATAATATATATATATATTATATTATATATTAATAATAGCATTCAGCTAGATTATAATAAGCACAGGTACATTTATTTAATTATAATAGAAAAGAGTTTGAATATATTTAATGTAATGGGTTTACATAGGAATGTATTTATGTAACTGTATGAAGTTAAAAGTTTGTAGAAAGGTAACAAGTAATTGATGGATTCCGAGATCAGTCCTAAATTAGATCTTCGTCGAAACGTCCAATTCAGTTTGTATTGTGGGCAAATCCACTGAAAAAGAGGTGTGTCTTTGGGAATGCAAACTATCATTGAAATAGTCTCCCGACATCCTCTGATCCCGCCCTCTGCACCGCCTTCTGCAGTAGCGGCAAGGGTACGAAAGAGCTCTCGACATGGAGGCTCTGAAGTTTTTTGACATGAAACAGTAGATGACGGGGTTAATGCAGCAGTGGACGAAGGGGAGAATAGTCGAGACCCACCTGACGACGTAGAACTCCTGCGTAAATATTTGTTGATCCAAGCCGATCAACATGTCTATAACTATGGTCGGTCCCCAGCAGAGCAAGAAGAGGAGGACGATCACGATCAACATTTTTATAACCTGACCGAATAAAAATAAAATAGGCCTAAGTCCATAAAACTAAAGAAAATGTATTTCACACAGTACAATGTGTGTGATACAATCCGCAATGGAAATAATAAAAAAATCCAAGCGCTTTCGTCTCTTACATTCAAGAAATGAATAAAAACTGAGGATAGGAAACAATCTACACTAAAGTCAACCCCCAAAAGGGGTTTTATGTACCACAAGCTTAGTCTCCTTTGAATCCTTCTAAAATATATTTTTTTTAATCTCTTCCGAGATAATGCTTTCTAGTTTGTACGAGCCACGACTTTGAATGGATTTTCTACATATAGTTCCAAAGTATTTCTCTCTATTCATTTAAATTTGTTACTTAAAAGCATTCCACCATTTCATTTGATTCTGTAGTTATTATTAATCATTACATGAAGAAATATTGTAACTTTATTTCTACAATATTTGGCATTTACTTTAAGCTGTTTGAACTCTTGTTTCTGAAAGGATTGTGCCTATTTGTCCAATTTACACCGAATTACAATATTTACAACCAGTACTATTGGAAAGAACCTATTTTTGCGGACTAATTTTTAGCATCATGTTTCTTTATGGCTTTTTTATAATTAAAAACTACAATAATTTTTAAGTTTCTCGGTAATTTGCATACAGTATATTGAAGTGATTTATGGTAATGATTTACTTAAAAATTACGTTAATTTTAACTAGTTCTTTTGGCCTTGTTGATGAAAACTCTTTCTTTCTCGCTTTAAGCCAATTTTAAACAGATTTTTAAAGAAATACATTAGATTAGGTTTATTTTCTATATTACAAGTTATATTAAAATTCTCATCCAAACATGCAGGACTGATAATTTTAATCGCTCTTAGATGAAAAGACTGCCTTTTTCTTTTTAATATTACTTTGATAATGTGAATAATTATAATGGAGAAAATGAAACATGGCTTGAATAGTTTCCAATATATCTGAAATTTTCGTGAATTTAATAAATAGAACAAAGTCATTGAATTTGAGGAAAGATTTTGAGCATATTAGACGAGGTTCAGTCAAATTCACAAAATTATTTAAAAGACGTAGTAATGGAGAATCCGCAAATTATTGACTGGACCTTGTATCAACAACAACCTGTATCATTTAATTAAAACTTGATAATAAAAAAATTCCATGTAAAAGTTGGACCTTGAGGTCTTGTAAAATACGAAAGCGCTTGGAATCGCTTTTAATTTTTCCTTGCAGGTTGTATCAAATTTAATATAATTCACGTGAAAATTGTGAATTATTCCTTTATATATATATATATTATATATACAGGGTGTCCCTAAGTCTGGACCCATAGGGATTTATAATATATTTTTTTATTATGTTATTATTATATTTATTATTATTATTTTTTTATTATTTTTTATTATGATTTTTATTTGTGGGGCCACTTGAAAGCCAAAGTGTACGAGGTCAAACTTCAGAACATTTTCCACCTTAAAGCACGCATTGTGGAGGCGTGTCAAGAAATTTCTGCGACTGTGATTCAGAAAGTGCTGTCGCAGTGGAGATTGCGTCTTCAACTATGTGTGCGACACAACGGCGGACACTTTGAACAGATTATGTAATAAATTTTTCGACTATTTTGTAATTTTATTATTTTTCCCTATGGGTCCAGACTTACGGGACACCCTGTATATGCGCATCGGTGGTGTAGTGGTTAGCGTCGCTGACTACGAATCCATCGGCCCCGGGATCGAGACCCGTTGATGGCAGGCGGAGCGCAGCAAAACCCAGCTGTTTATCTTTCCATACAATAAAAAAAAAAAAAGTGGTTGGTAAATAAATGGGTACCCTGGGTGGCCGAGTGGTTAAGACACTGGGCTGCTGGTGGGGCGTGGTTGGATTCCACGTTAAACTGTAGGTCTAAGGTGGAGTGAAAAGCTTGACCTTCATCAGAATGAACAATTCGGCGGAAGCAAACCAAAGGTTATATATATGATTTTATTATCTTCAGCGTAATCCTCAGAACAGAAAGACTTTAAAAGGAAAAAAAATTGAAAGTTAGATTAAGTTAATTAGGGCCAAAAGTTTAGGTTAGGTTAGTCTATGCCCGGTTAGGTTACACCAAGTTAGTTAAGGGTAGTTTAAATTAAAATTTGTTCGGTCAAGTGACGCGTCCTTTCGAACGACGAGTCTTTCAGTTTTGGAGAATGCGATCAGATGGGTATTGTACCCATATAATAGAGGGCACCGCCAATGTTAAAGTCATTTGGCCCTCAAAACTTGAAGAAATTATCGAGTCACAATACCTGCTTTCTCGCCCGTTTCACATCATCGCCTTTTTCTTTTATTCTCTTCTTCGGGGTGGATGAGGGAATCTGAAACCTGACGGCGGAACGTGCGGTCGAATGAATCTGAGGGTACTGATGTTCCCCTCTACTTCGAGGGGACCTGAGATGGATGTTGTAGATGGAACTTTCGCTTTTAGTATCGCATTTCATGGGGGAGAGGTCGTTGATTTTGGATCGAAAGTTGTGCCTTGTCCTTTGGTCATCGAGAGAGATTCGGTCGAAGCTATTGTGAGAAACTGACGCATTCATGTGGTATGAATCGCTTTTGACGAGGCAAGACTGCTCCGAATTTCTGTTGTTTACATAAATAAATGTATTCATTATTTCAGAAGATAAAAATGGGTAGTAAAGTTTCTTTAGGAAGAAGTTACTAAAAAAAAAAATATTTAATGAGTGTTTTAATGCAAGAATAGAGACCCCTTTGCTTAGTCTATAGTTTTACTAAAACCTTTTTCAAAATACTTAAATTTCAGAATTTGTTTTCATTGAGAAAATCAGTATAGCATAAACACCAGTTTTCAACACTACCACCATTTTTACGATTCTATGACCCCATAACCTGATGATCCCAGGATCAGATTATGATCAGGTTATGACCCCCATAACCTGAATTGGATCACCTGAAGATCATGGCCCCAGCCTTCTTTAGTTTTATAAGGCTAACTAACGAAAATATCACGACCTAACCTAACCAATCGCCAAGGGCGTACAGTTGACCTAACGATTGGTTAGGTTAGGTCGTGATATTTTCGTTAGTTAGCCTTATAAGGCTAACTAAAGAAGGCTGGGGGCCCTGATCTTCAGGTGATCCCTTGAATTTAGTTATTTTACCTTCTAATGTTGTTAGTCAGCACGCTGATGTTTTTGGTGGAAAGCCAAAGCTCTCTGATCACTGCTGTATAGAAGGCGGTCATGAGCAAACCGGGAATGCAGAACAGAACGAGAAGTCGGTATGTTGGAAAGATGAGGGTGTTGATGTCTCTGCAGTAATGTGCGACAACCCTTTCTGTCCTCTCATGGTTAGTGTAAATGGTACTCTCCTCACCCTGGAGAAAAGGTCATATAGGGACACGTGAGAGCTTATAATAATAAATGTGAACGTATCAGAACACGCAGAAGAAACTAGGGACACGCATAAAAACACGTACATGGCCACGTAGGAAGGTAAAGAAACACTGGAAGAGCGTATAACAATATACAGAAACGCGTAGGAGCCCTTAGGAGCAAACGGGAATGGGAGGAGAAAGGAACACACACACGAGAACTTCGGAGAAGAACATAGAAGTCCGTATTAGAATACATGAAGCGCGTGGGAGCGCATACACGGAAAACGATTACGCCCAATTACACCGTAAAAACATACTTTATTATTATGGAATTTAAACTATACAATAACATCTATCTTATTTTTTTATTACAGTCAACTCTTGTTCCATACATTTTACTCCCGCCGTAAGTCAGACCTACCTACTGAACTACTACTGTAAAGGCACTTCTTATCTGGTCTACTTTTAAAAGTTACTCTATTACTAGAGATTATGTTGGACAAGTTTAAAAATTCTAGTCCTTTAATAGGGTAGAAATTTACATACAAAAATAATTCTCTCTCAACTTCTGTAAAAATTGGGAAGAATTTTTTTTTTTCGAAGCAACTTTATAAAAAAAAAAGTAATTTAATATCACTATTACTAAGTTCATCTCCCGCAGTAATGAAAAGGAAACTCAACCCGCCCCAAAAGGTTTTGGTTCATTGATCGAGGAGGGCCGGAAACTGACACAGCGATTAAGCCAAACGAATGAAGCCTATTACGCCAACTCTTCGATTATAATTTCCAGCACCATCGGGATTCGAACCTTTAACTCCATTATCTTCGCTTCGCTTGTAATTCACTGGGTAACACCGTTTCCCTATGAGCGCTGGCTTTGTTCCGTACATGATCAACAAATTAAAAAAGGAAAATTTTCCAAATAAAAAAAAGTTTGTCGCCATTTTGTAAAAAAAATTAAGAACGACTTTTTCTAAAGTATTTTTTTGCTTTTATAGTACTCGAAAACAATCCACACTATCCTCTCTGCATCTTTTTCAGCTATGCTTTTCGGAGAACTGAATACGGTATATACACATTTCTTCGTGACATTTGTGTGCTTAGTATATGGTTCACGCCCATATATATATATATATATATATATGATGAATAAAACCACGAAGGAAAAAGAAACACAAAGGGGAGGATGTCATTAGACGAAAGCGCTTGAGCACCCCTTTGTGTTTCTTTTTTCCTTCGTGGTTTTATTCATCATAAATACTTTTCACGTGTCACTTTCGTGAAATAATTTTTCATATATATTATATATATATATATATATATATATATAATATATATATATATATATATATATATATAATATATAATATATATTATATATATATATATATATATATATATATATATATATATATATTATATATATATAGGGTGAACCAAATGTAGGTGGACAGTAAATGATAACGTTTATTTTGAGAATACATATTTAATTTTTTTGTATACTATAATACAAAATAAAATTTAAATAAATTTAGTTATAATATTTAATATAATATACACAAACACCATAGTTATAATGAACACCATAGTTATAATACAGGGTGGGGCACGGGAACCAAGTGTTTTTGGAATAATCAGGAAAATGATATTTATTTTTGTAAAGAAAATATATTGGTAGAACAACATTCGTAAGAACATAGCATTTCATGTCATAATAATCATGTACCGAAAATTATATCTGGCATATGATGTCCTTGGCCGTCGACGCATTGTTGAAGGCGTTTACGAAAATTGGCCTCCACTCTTCCCAGCAGGTCTCTGTTGATTTGGATGATTTGTTGACGGATCGCTTCCTTCAATGCATCTAATGTACGGGGCTTGTCCTCGTAGACACGTGACTTGAGGTACCCCATAGAAAGAAGTCACATGTGGACAAGTCAGGGGACCGAGGGGGCCATGCAATGTCACCAAATCTCGAAATGAGATGGTTGGGAAACAGGGGGCGAAGAACAGCCATTGACGCTCTGGCGGTGTGTGGCGTGGCCCCATCTTGCTGAAACCACAAATGTCGACGAGCAATACGCCTTCTTCGTAACTCAGGGATGAAAAGGTGTTCACCATCTCAATGTAACGCCCAGATGTTATGGTAACGGTAACCCCATTTTGTTCGAAGAAATAGGGACCGATGACGCCAAACTTTCCCACCGCGCACCAAACTGTAACCTTAGGGCTATGCAGCGGTTTTTCATGGAGTTGTCGCGGATTTTCAGCAGCCCAATACCGACAGTTTTGATTGTTGACGGCCCCATTAAGGTGGAAATGGGCTTCATCACTCATTACCACCATCATGTTTTCATTCTGCTCATAAAGTGCAAGCATTTCCTGTGCAAAATTCAGTCGTTGGGGGCAATCGTTTACATTCAATTCCTGCACCATCGCTAACTTGTATGGGTGAAAATGTAATTCTTCATGCAAAATCCGTCTAACAGTACGATTGCTGATTCCGAGTGCAGCCGAATGTCTCCGAGCAGAGCGGCCTGGGCTTTGCAACATCGCTTGTCTGACCCTTTCAACGTTCTCTGGAGTACGCACAGTGCGTTGCGGCCCCTTCGGTTTTGTTTTCATTATTGAGCCTCCTGTTCGAAGATTGTTAACCCAACGTAAGATTGTGTCACGAGCGGGAACAGAGTCATTTCGATGAATGTTGAATCTGCGGCGAAACGCACGCTGAACTGCTGTCACTGACTCGCCACTCCTAACAAAATGATCATACGCGAACATGCGGTGTTCTAACGTCCACTGCTCCATGATGGCACCTGAAAGATAAAGGTGAGTGTTAGTTAAAGTTAAATGCTATGAACCCAGGAATGGAATGCTACCTACCGCACGCCCCTCCCATTCCTAATGGCCGATTACTAGCTATTCAAAAACACTTGATTCCCGTGCCCCACCCTATATAATATAACACAAACCGTATTCAACCTACTGTCCACCTACTTTTGGTTCACCGTGTATATATATATATATATATATATATATATATATATATATATATGAAAATTATTTCACGAAAGTAACACGTGAAAAATATTTATGATGAATAAAACCACGAAGGAAAGGAAACACAAAAAGGTGCTCAAGCGCTTTCGTCTAATGACATCCTCAAGAACACTGAAGTACATAAAAGGTTACGGCCTATATATAGGTTACAGAAAGAAAAAAAAAAAAGAAAATAAATAAATAACATACATACACACAAACATATATATATATATAATATATATATATATATATATATATATTAGTGATGTAGCGGATGTCATTTTTTTCACATCCGCGGATGCGGATGCGGATGAGGATGTTTGATTTCAACATCCGCGGATGCGGATGTCTACATTTTCGTTATTTTTTAGGATATATTCGAGATTTGTTGTGTTTAACGTATATAATAAGCTATTATATAGAGAGAGCTGTAGCTATAATGTAGTATAATTGATTAATTGTACAATAATTGCTGTACTTTTCTCTGAACATATAAAATTATCAAGCATCTAACTAATATAGAAATCAATCAGTGAATTCGTCTGCAAATAAATTCGTTATATTTTGTTGAGTTTCAGCCACAATTAGAAACCATAATTGTGTTACCAGGATGCGGGACGTGAACCCAACTCAAATGCACCCCACCGACCTCTTTCCCCAACCTCCTCCACCCTTATAGAAAGAGATCTTTAATTAGCTTCATAACTATTTATATTAAGTTTAAAGTTTTATTAGGCATATTTATAAATGAGTAATTAAAATAAAGTAAACTAAGATGTTCATCGTTTAATGTTCAAACTTAATATAGGAAGGTTATGCTTAAGGAACATTAATTTTTCTGCCTTTTCTGCTGCCAGTCTGTTTCTCTTTTCATCATATATTAATCCAGCACTGCTAAATAATCTCTCGCTTGGTACGTTTGTTGGAGGACAGGCTAAATGTTTCCTTGCAAGTTTACTCAAGTATGGATAGATATTCTGCGTATTTTTCCACCAACTAATAGGATTGTCACATGCAGCCAGGCGTTTTTCTTGGTGATAGCTCTCGATCATTTTTACTACATCTTTTGACATCGCGTAGGTCTCGTCATTGCTGCTTGACTCAAGAAACTGAGAGACAGATTCTGTGATAGATTTGCTTGTTGAAGGTGTTGGTTCTGTCACTGAAACTTTTATTCTTTTGGCGGGTGGCGAAGCGACAGATTCAAGAGATTGAAGCTCTTCAACTGCTTTGCCAAGTGATGATTTAACTCGTTCTAATGTACTAGGTGAAAATAACTTAGCTTTGTAACGTGGATCTAAGTAGGTTGCAAGAGAGTAACTTCATACAAGAACAGCCTCTCGTCTTGTCGCTTGCATCACTTTTGCGCACAATGAACTAGTTCTATTAATATAGTAGAATTTGATAATTTCCGCTTATTAATGACGTTTTATCTCAACGGTCCACATCCGCACGACATCCGCAGTCCAAAGTGCGGATGCGGACGCGAGAAAATGTGCGGATGTGACCTACATCACTAATATATATATATATATATATATATATATACACATATCTACACACACACACACACATATATATATATATATATATATATATATATATATATATATATATATATATATGCAATAAACGGAGAAGTAAAAATAAAAATTAAAGGATTAACAAAGAGGCATACAGATTTGTAAGGAAAAATATCGATTTTTAGCACAAGATCAAATGAATTATAAAAATACAAATTTATACTGGAAATCTGCCCGGGTTTTAACACTTTGCCTTTTATAGTCAAGTTTCGATATATATAAAAATAAATGAAGATTAAAAGTTAATAAAGTAGCATACAAGTTTACCAAAGATTTAGCGGCCTACCCTTTTTATCTAAATCTATTTTGAAGGAATTCAAAACAACAGGATCGAGTTGAAAAAGACCTTTGCTTATGTTGAAGTTATTTGAAAGTTGGATAATGGCAGACTCAAGAATATTTCTATTAACAATGTTGCTAGAGTGAAATAAAACAAGCATTATTCCAATCAATACAGTGGGATAACTCTGACAAATGGACAAAAAGAGCACTGGACAACTGTCCTGTTCTAACGGAATATTGATGCTGTTTTATACGTGTGTGCAAATCCTTTCCCGTCTGACCTATGTAAAAGGAATCACATTGTTTACACCCAATTTTATAGATAATGCCTGAATTATTGGTAGGGCTATTTTTTACTATGATATTTTTCACAATATTGTTATATGAAAATACTACATTAATATCCAAAAGTTTAAGTACATTAGCAATGCCTAAAAAGCCCGGGAAAAATGGAAGTACTAAAATATTTTTTGACAAAGTACGAGTGTTATTATTGACACGATAGGAAGTTCGTTTTGCCTTCTTGAGACAAGATTCCATAAACGCAGATGGATAACACAGATCACTTCCAATACCGTTGATTTTTTCCAATTCGGCATCGATGTATTCCGGACTGGCGATCCTAAGGGCACGGAGAAACATTGATGAAAAAATGGCCTTCTTAGTGGGGGTGTCATGTTCCTTCAAAACAGATTTAGATAAAAAGGGTAGGCCGCTAAATCTTTGGTAAACTTGTATGCTACTTTATTAACTTTTAATCTTAATTTTATTTTTATATATCGAAACTTGACTATAAAAGGCAAAGTGTTAAAACCCGGGCAGATTTCCAGTATAAATTTGTATTTTTATAATTCATTTGATCTTGTGCTAAAAATCGATATTTTTCCTTACAAATCTGTATGCCTCTTTGTTAATCCTTTAATTTTTAATTTTTATTTTTACTTCTCCGTTTATTGCATATATATATATATATATATATATATATATATATATATATATGTGTGTGTGTGTAGATATGTATGTATATATATATATATATGTTTGTGTGTATGTATGTAATTTATTTATTTATTTATTTTTCTTTCTGTAACCTATATATAGGCCGTAACCTTTTATATATATATATATATATGTGTGTGTGTGTGTGTGTAGATATGTATGTATATATATATATATATATATGTTTGTGTGTATGTATGTAATTTATTTATTTATTTATTTTTTTCTTTCTGTAACCTATATATAGGCCGTAACCTTTTATGTACTTCAGTGTTCCTGAGGAATAATTTTGGGTGGATCGATTTTACATTTTTTTCGATTTCCATATTCTAATAGAGACAAAAACTTGCGCATGCATGAGAAAATAGCCTCTGCAAAATCTTAGCTTAATAGGTAATCATCTTCTGCCCCCGGCAGAGCGATGAAAATCATATTTTAGTAGTTAAAAACGTATTTTTCTTATAATTTTTAAAATATTTCAATATGCATCAAAATTATCCTAATAACTATAAAGTCGATGAAAAAGACCTCATATGATCGTTTTTCCAAGCGCGTTGTCCTACGTTAATATCTTTTGCCCCCGGCAACAACGTCAAATGTTGAAAAAATAGGTAATTTATATACATATTTTCAGATCTGCTCTTTGTCTTAAATAATGCATTTATATATTTCCCATAGCATTTATATCGTTGCTTAGGCATGAAATAACACACACGCCGCAAAATTTTATGACTCTAGGCTAGGGTTTAAAGGTCATCTCTGGTGAGTGCTGCCAGCAGCAGCTGCCACTGACGCGCCACTACGCACTGCGCAGTTCCCTCAGTTGCCCTTTGACAGCGTCGAAGGCAGGTGTGTATTTTGCAGCTGGCTCCTCGAGTCCTCAGTGTGTGTGTGTGTGTGTGTGTGTGTGTGTGTGTGTGTGTGTGTGTGTGGCTCCTCACTCAGAGTCCTCAGTGTGCTCAATCTCTCTGCTCATATCCTTGTTTGTTTTTCTCATAACTCTGTTTTTTTCGATTTTATTGCGTAACAGAACAATACATTATTCTTTAATCTTTACAGGATGGCTACCGCTACAACTAGAAGATCGGTTACGTGTCCAATATTTGGTGCTGGGAAAGATTTGAATTTGCGATGTTTTCCCACATGTGAAGATGTGATGCAATACTACCATCATGTGAGAACTGAGTTGAGATCATCAAAGAAGGAACCTCCATTCAAAGACATCGCCGCTGTGGTCACGAGAGACTGGAATACTTGTGGAAATTAGCTTCCATTCCAACAGTTTCGACAGCACGGATAAATCAAATGTTGAAAAGTTATCGTGATAAAATGGCTAACATCATCAAATCACTGAACGCGAAAAGAAGAACGAATCGTTACAGAAAAATCTTGAGGCCTTCAAGAAATCAACTAAGACCACCTTATTTGACATATCGGCTTGTAAATGCCCTGATTTGACAAAATGCAGCTGCCCTCGTGAACGACGCGTACCACTGAAAGAGCAACAGTTTTTACTCGACCAAAGAAGTGATCGCAAAATGGCAATAGGAACTTTGGATGTTGAAACAACAAATAAAAACGAGATGACTCTTGCAAGAAGATTGGCGATATTGAAACAAGAAGGAATAGCAGAACATTAAGAGCCGTCGACTAGTAAACGACAAGAAACTTCTCAAGAACAACCTTCTTCGTCAGCCTCTAGTGAAACCGAGGATACATCTATAGAATCATCGTCATCGTATGAACTAACACCGAGAGATAAACATGACATGAAGGAAAAAACACGAATGAAACTCCAGGTACTTGCTGAAGCTTGTGATCGTACGGGCGTCTCAGACAGAGCTGCTTCATTTATTGCTTCTTCGTTGTTAGAGGATGTTGGCTGGATACGAGAAGATGATGTCAGTTCAGTGATTGATCGAAATAAGATAAGAAGAGCCAGAAAAAGAGTTCGTTCTGAGCATCAGCAAGATGACAAGATCACGCTACCATTACAGGGCATTTTCTTTGACGGACGTAAAGATAAAACAATGACACAAGAAGAAATAGACAATGTGAAGCATAGAAGGACTGTGGTAGAAGAGCATATAGTTTTAGTTCAAGAACCAGAATCCCAGTACATGGGGCATTTCACTCCTGCATCAGGTTCTGCCACTGCAATAACATCAGGTATCATCAACTTTCTAGAGACTAACAATATTAGCACGGACGACATTGTGGCTATCGGCTGTGATGGTACCGCAGTGAACACGGGTCGAAAGGGTGGAGCCATTCGTATGATTGAAATGAAACTACAAAGGCCAGTTCAGTGGATCATATGCCTATTACACGGTAATGAATTATCACTGCGACACCTCATTCAAGACTTGGAAGGCAAAACAACTGGGCCAATGGGCTTTACTGGACCAGTTGGAAAACAACTGAACGACTGCGAAAAACTTCCAATTACAGAATTCGATGCCATTCCATCTCCCGACATTGACATAGATGATGCCGAGTTGAGCACTGACCAAAAATATTTGTTAGGCATCTACAGAGCAGTGTCGAGCAGTAGCTGCTCTTCAGCTCTCGCGGCTCGAAATCCAGGTAAGATGGCGCATTCCAGGTGGCTGACAACAGCAAATAGATTTCTGCGCCTCTATGTTTCAACCAGTGAACCCCAGCACCTTCAACGAAATTGTGCGATTCATTATGACAGTTTACGCACCAATTTGGTTTAAGATAAAGAAAAACTCCAGTTTCACTGAGGGCGCAAAACATTTTTTCGAAATGATGCGTCTCTCTCAGACCATGCCTCAAAGATCTAAGACAATCGCCAACAAAGTCCTCCGTAGAAATTCTTTCTTTGCTCACCCAGAAAATATTTGATCTCCATGCTACATGCCGATGAGCAACACAAGAGAATTGGGATGGAGAAGAATATTAAAAGCACGATCAAAACAATCACCAGCGGGGGAAATTCGAGCCTTCGCCATGCCTGAGCTGCTCTACGATAGTCAAAACTATTACGAAATGATCAACTGGCAAACGGCTGAGGTGACCGAACCCCCCGTTACAAAAACAATACCTGATACCCGAATAAAAGAGTTTGTTGAGACGGGAGACCAGCCTGATGGACTGATCCCACTATTCCCTTGTCATACTCAAGCGGTCGAGAGACTCATCAAATTAGTAACCGAAGCCTCTGCCAGTGTAAGTGGAATAGAAGAGAGGGACGGATTCATCCGCTCCCGTCTTCACTCCCGAACAAAATTCCACGATTTGATTCTAAGAAAGATTACCGTATGTAAATCGACATGCAGCCAAAGGAAGGGTGGTTGGGGCTGGATAGGGTGGAACTCTACGTACAGCCACCTCCTCGTGGTGAGTTCTGGGTTGCTAATTTTATAAAATTAGCAAGCGAGGAGCTGTACTTAGTACTTATCGTACTTATAACATCGCATTAACGTAATTATAATCCACATTTAGACTTTTCTCGGGGACAGAAGATATTACTCTAGAGTCATAAAATTTTGCGTGTTATTTCATGCCTAAGCAACGATTTAAATGCTATGGGAAATATATAAATGCATTATTTAAGACAAAGAGCCGATCTGAAAATATGTATATAAATTACCTATTTTTTCAACATTTGACGTTGTTGCCGGGGGCAAAAGATATTAACGTAGGACAACGCGCTTGGAAAAACGATCATATGAGGTCTTTGTCATCGACTTTATAGTTATTAGGAATAATTTTGATGCATATTGAAATATTTTAAAAATTATAAGAAAAATACGTTTTTAACTACTAAAATATGATTTTCATCGCTCTGCCGGGGGCAGAAGATGATTACCTATTAAGCTAAGATTTTGCAGAGGCTATTTTCTCATGCATGCACAAGTGTTTGTCTCTATTAGAATATGGAAATCGAAAAAAATGTAAAATCGATCCACCCTACGAGGATGTCATTAGACGAAAGCGCTTGAGCACCTTTTTGTGTTTCCTTTCCTTCGTGGTTTTATTCATCATATATATATATATATATATATATGGGATGAATTTCACAAACACGTGAAATGAATGAATGATGCAAACCCACAAGGAAAAAGAAAAATTATTCCAAGGCCTTTCATGTATTCAGAAGTACACCTCGTCAGAGAATGAAGGGAGAAGGCGAGATGACAAAAATATATACATATGTATAATGGGACAGAAAAATAAAAAGATTAGCACATGATTAACAAGAGTTGATTAAAGGCAAAAAGTATTTTAACAGGATATTGTCAATTTTATACATTCCCGCATTGTTATTGAAATTATTTTTAAAATGGATAAATGCACATTCTAGAATATTCCTTTTAATTGTGTGTGTTTTTAACGAGCGCTTTAGAACTATCCCACTTGATACTATGATTACATCTATACATATGGTTAAACAATGCATTAGAATTATTTGCTGTTCTACAGGCATATTTATGTTGTTTTACCCTAATATCTAACGTTTTTCCCGTTTGGCCCATACATACTGAGTTACATTGTGTACATCCGATCGAATACACACAGCCAACCGCATTATTGGGCTATGCGCCTCGGTGGTGTTGTGGTTAGCGTCGCTGACAACGAATCCATCGCCCCGGGTTCGAGACCCGGTGACGGCAGCCAGCGCGCAGCAAAACCCAGCTGTTCATCCTTCCACAATAAAGAAAGTGGTTGGTAGATACCCTAGGTGGTCTAGTGGTTAAGACACAGGGCTGCTGGTGGGGCGTGGTTCGGATTCCACGTTAAAATGTGTAGGTCTAAGGTGGAGTGAAAAGCTTGACCTTCTTCAGAATGAAGAATTTGGGCGAAAGCTAACCAAAGATGTATATATATATAATATGTATATATATATATATATATGGGATGAATTTCACAATAAAACACGTGAAATGAATGAATGCTGCAAACCCACAAGGAAAAAGAAAAACGATTCCAAGGCCTTTCGTGTATTCAAAGCTACACGAGTTGTAGCTTTGAATACACGAAAGGCCTTGGAATCGTTTTTCTTTTTCCTTGTGGGTTTGCAGCATATATATATATATATATACAGTGACCTGGGGTGCCACAAAAATCATTTTTGATTTTTAGGACGGCCCTTTGTGGATTGTTAGGTTGGGTGAAAAGGCCCTGAATATGAAATTTTAGCCAAATTGAATGATATTTAGGGGTTCCGCATCGACCATCTCTGGCGTACCACGTGTCAGAAGTAATGAGTTTCTCCAAGAAATTGCTCCAGCTCCAAGGGGTAAAGTAACATGTACAATGTCAATATAAATGCTATCATATACCATGGCGTAGAGGACAGTCACAGCTATATTTCCATAGCATTAAGTTTATTCCATCTCCAATTTTTTTTTTATATTAATATTTTTGTCGCGGTTCAAAAGTTTTTTTCAAAGTTTCACCTTAATACGTTTATGCTTTGTAATCCAAACCACAAAGGTTTGTCAATGGACATCCAGCTTATAACAACACAATACGCAACTAGCAAACAGTGCAAACACCTTAACAATATTGTTCAACATTATTTCATAATTAAGTGGAATAAATTTGTCCCACCATGCCTGGGTAGCAGAATACTATTCTCTGTGTAATGTTATTAATAATACAAAATCATTAAATCAATTTCAATTTTATTGCAACAAAACAACTTAATATTATTAAAATAAAAAACATTTTATTTCGTATTAATCATAGTAATATACTGAGCCTACTGGCCATATAAATCAAAATAATAACTAAGAAATAAAGTATATACGATTATACATTGTTATACAGGATTAATAGGAGTAACACCCTATAAAAATGAAGCAAATTCAAATATACCATAAAGTACTCCCAAACCCGTTAAGGATTTCCGCTGCGGGCGCTCGGGTGCTCTTTGCGGTGCTTCTCAACGACTTGCATCAAGTACTGCCGTTGCTCCTCGTCCTTGGTGAGTGCGAGATTGTAGTTCTGCATCAGCGCGACCCCTCGCTCCGCCTGGACATTGACAACGCTCAACGTAGACACACGGCGTTTCCCCGCCAGGTAGGACGCATTGTTCGACCAGGTAGCCGGCTCCAACTCTAGGAAAGAAGTATTGATCGCGAGCCGCTCGAAAAGAAGCGTGCTGGATGTCGTGCAAAAGTCTGCGACTGTCTTTCGCTCGAGCTCCTCCGGGCAGACGTCCAGGGCAATGCGCTTGGGTGGCTCCTCGGTGCCCTCGACATCCTTGATGGCCGTCGCAATTCGACTCTTCTCCTCCAGCGGAGTGTCGTCATCGAAGAGAGCGAGGGCGGCCAGGTGTTCACTCAGGTACCAGAGATGTCGTCGAAACACAGGGGAGGTAGCCTTGGACACGTCCTTGTCCACCTTGTCGTAGTCAACCAGCGCCTTGAGCATCGCCAGGTCAGTTCGAGGGGCAGCGGCGGGAAGGGGCGCCGTAAACCAAGCCGGAATGTAAACCAGCAGCGCAAAGTTTACGAAGCGCAGGATGCCCCGGGCCTCGCGAGCCTTAATTGGGAGCTGCTGCCGGAAGAGGTGGAGCTTGATGGCGTATATCACTTTGGCCATCCACCGGGCGCGGTGGAGTGCGCCCGGTCGCATGAAGCGCACACCTCGCTGGGGGACGCCTCCAAGCGCTATGATCGCCAGCTCCAGGAGCTCTTGGTAGTCGTCCCGCGGCTGGCCCTTGGTGATGTGACCCTTGAAACGCGCGATCAGATCGTCTCGCGCCTTGAGCAGCGGCTTAGTAAGGTCTTCCTTGGAGATGGCGCTGAATTGGTCGGTGCAGACGGATTGCCAGCGCTCCTTCAGTCGCGAGAACAGTTTAATGTCAGGACCAGAGGAGGGGCCCATGCACTCGATGAAGGCTTTCTCTGCCACCAATTCTAGCATGTGGTGCCGACAGGCCAGGTTCAGCAGCTGGCGGTGAAGGCCCTGCTCGATGAAGACGCAAGCGCCCGAAACGACGCCCGTGTTGGCAGCTGTCGTGTCAAAGGAGAGCCCGACGACACGATCAGCGATTCCCCAGTCATCCAACGAGTTCAGCACAGCATCTGCTTGGGCGCGACCAGTTCCAGCAGGCAGCTTCGGCACGGAGAGAAGTTTGTCGACGCCGTCGCCGAACACGACTATGGCGAGGCGATCGACCTTCTTACCGCTGAAGTCGGAGACCATCTTCCCGTCCCAGTGAACGATGAGCGGGACACTGGGATCGAACGTCATCTTCACTTCTTTGGCGATTTCCCCTCGATGACGCAATCGCCAACGCCGAATCGTCTCGTGACTGAGAGCCAGTTCATCTGTGTCTTGAATATCCAGACTGGAAGCAGCTGCTTTCATGAGTTGAACGGCTCCACGGTTGCTTGTTTTGGTCCGGTCCAGTGCCGACGCTAGGTCTTGAGTCAATGTTCTTTTTGCGACGGCGCTTTGTAGGTGGATTGGTTTCCTCTTCTGTCGAGCAATTAGGCGACGACGACGAGTTTGATGATGTAAGGGTTGCTGTTGCCAGTGATTGCTCTGATTGCTTTTGGCGTTGCCTTTCTTTGGCAGCTTCACGCGCGGATGCACGTTGCTCAATTCCAGTGAGGATTTTGTCCACCCCGGACATGACACCACGGCGACCCTTTTCACGTTGAGAAGAAGGAAGTCGCGATCCTCCTGGATGGTGATGACGGAGAGGGCGTTGTCGAGAGCCACGTCAAAAATGTCATCGAGTCCCTCGGTGAAGGCCGCCCTGGCTGCCTCACCTGTGGCGCCGGACCGCTTCCGGCTGCGCTGCAGTGCCTGCCAATTGTCGTAAAGTCTAAGCAGTTTTCGCGCGGCGCTTTTGGAGGTCATGGTCGGGATTCTGGCCATAGCCCAGAAAGTATACACCTCGACGATCACATTACGCGCCGCCTCGGCTAGAAGTTGTTTTTGCACCTTATGAAACTGTATAAACCGGCGAAGCACTTCACCATTTGAAGGTAACCTGTTTCCCGTTAGGGGGGCTTGGGTTGGCGTGTCCGATTAGCCATATCTCTGTCTTGGATCTCAGTGAGCTTGCGGTAGCCATCACGAGATGATCACGCGTTGAATGCGTGAAGGAGACTGATTGACTGAAGACTGACAGTGTGACTCACCACACTAACCCGGCGTTGCGCTGTTGCCAGATCTCAATGCTGAAAAGTAGTGAAAATATATACAATGAGAAGCAAATATTAATTATAAATATTTAAATTTATGAAATGCATAAATTATAGCAATATATATGCAGGGTTGGCTGGTTTAACCCAAATGGTTTAAACCATTGGTTTAAACCATTTAAAAAACCTGTTTTTCTGGGGTTTTTTGTTTTTTTATAATTTCAATTTTTACAACACAAATTATTTAATTCATAAACTAATAGCTCTAAAACTAAAACTTATATTTATATTGATAAGACCTAAAAACCATCAGTTCAGGGTAGCCTAGTATGTACGGTAGTATATAATATAGCTACCTTGCACTAGCAGGCCTATTTAATAGTGGCATTGCACATAAAAGGATTGAAGTTACCTGTATCAATTACATTATAAACGCATGTAGCTACAAATATAAATGTTGTTATTGGGTTTATTTTCATTTTTGTGAAGTTAGCACTTCTTACATCTAACATCTTCCAATTAAAAAATGAGACAGTCAGCAATTCTAATTTCTGAGTACCAGTACCTAATTGAGTTATCTGAGTTAAGTTTTTTTTTTTTTTTTTAAACCATTGTTTTTTTTTTGTTTTTTTTAAACCATGGTTTTTTTCAACCCTGTATATATGTAATAGTGCCATGGTTACAGGTTTCCCAGATAAATCCATTATTTCGAACACACGGTACAACAGAAACGGTCGATGCGGAACCTCTAAATGTACTTCGATCGGGCTCAAACTTCATATTTAGGGTTTTCTCATCCAACCAAACAATATGACTAAGGGCCATTCGAAATTTCCAAATTCTAAAAACTGCCCCTATAGAGTGTGGCACCCTAAATTTATACACTTAGCATTGCTTAGTGATGATATAAATAAATATCCATAATTAAATAATTTGATTTCTTTTTACAGAAATTTTTGAAATAAATAGTCATTTTGACCATATTGCTACGTCAGCAATATGGTCAAAATGACCAACATGAATACGGCTAATTAGCGCAATATAATTAACTTCAGCTTATCAAACATTTCAACACTTTCAAAAATGTGCTTCCGTTTTCCAGAACACTAATTTTTTCAAAGTTCAAACTGGGGGGTGGGGTTCGTCGGGCCCCCTAAAATCGACGCCTACGAAACCACGTCGAGGCTAAATGGTGGCAACCGTGCCCGTTTTCTTCAAATAATTTAAGGCTCTTCTTTGGCCCTTTCCTGATTCCAAATCCCTTTTTAAATGTCGTTCAGTAATAAAAATACGTCCCAAAGAGAGAATACGTTCACTGCCGTCTATGGTAGCAAGTTCGCCTACCATGTTATTCAGATTTTGTATAAAATTAAGAGTAATATTGCATATTGTTCCGAGTCCCCCACAATAATTGTGCATGGTTCGAGCATAGTTAATTACTTTAATAAGTCAAACTACTCCATTCACACAAGAGATGAAACATAGTCCCTGATTGGACACGTCATATTTAGTAGGAGTCGTTGAGGTCTAAATTCCAACTTGGCTTGAACATACATCAGTAAGAGATGTTTTTTTTTTTTTACTTTGTTTGTTTTGGGTATGTTTAACCTCCTTCGTAACAGGAAAGGTCGTGTGACGAAGGGAACGCTCTTGACCTGCAGCTTTACGTGGAATCCGAACCACGGTGTTGCTACACCATCCGAACGCAGAGGACGGTCACCCATCCAACTGCTACCCAGAATGAATGTTGCTCAATTTCGCTGATCAACGAGAAACGGTAGTACTAGTTGCGACGTAGTCCTGGCCAGAGATGTACAGGCTTCGCCGCGTCTCTCTGTCTCTCTCTCCTGTCTCTCTCCTCTCGTTCTGTCTATATTACCTATTCAGCAAGTTCAATATCATATTTGAACAAACTTTTATGAAGATCAAATAATTAAAAGCCAAATTAAAATAAAAAAAAATTTGAAAGAAAAAGTCAATTTTGTCGGAATTAATTTTAATGAAAAATTACGCAGACAGAAATTACTGTTTCATATGTAAAGCATTTCATTGAGTAAGCTTACAAAAACTTAATTACTGTTACTATTTTAGTAGTAATAGTATTAATTATAATGAATGTGAATACACGCTCTTAATCCGTCGTGAGCTGCAATAGACGAGTAATTATGCACGATACGTACAAGTTTAAATATGAAGTGAATTGTTGCAAATACGCGTAGAAAGTGAATGATAGGAAGCAACTTTATGACCACTAAATACGTATAAATTAGTCTCTCTTTGACGGTGTTATACCCAGCTATATCCATCTGATCAAACTCCAGGACCGACAAGCTGAACGATCAAATGTCACACCAACCTAACCTAAGAACATAATCGAACGCAACCTTAATTAATGAACCTAACCTAACCTAACCTCGCCTGCACGAAGAATATTTTAGTTGGGCGTGCCAGCAAAATGGCAAAATTGTTCAGCCATATTGCATTCATTGTCCTTTGAGGGCTTGAAAAATATCGTCAAAAATTAATTATTCATATTAAAACAATTTCAAGTGTTGACTTTTTTCACGAGTAATTTAGTTCTCCTGCCAAACCCTAGATGGCAGAAGAATAAATAAGCTAACGGAAAAGTGGATGGAGTCACGGGTCTTGTTATACATAGTCTTTGGTAACTAACTGTTCGCAACTTCTCAGAGCTTACGAGTCAGGTAACAGGTACCATCCGAAACCTCGTTTCTATACGCAGAGAGAAATGAGCATGAACTACGGAAATCACCCGAACCGAGGCATTTAGTAAGGTACGAGTGACCTACCCAACTCAGTAATACGAGGAATAATTCGAACTCGGGACTTTTACTTTTCGAGTCCCTAAATCGTAAAAATTGTTAATAATTCGTTTTTAGAAAGCGTGAAATGACTGTACATTAAAATCTATTTAAAGAGCCATAGCTCTTTTAACTCGTTTGGTTGGATGGTCCACTTTCAAATTATTTTTTCATCAATGAAAAAGAAAAATTACTTTGGAACACTGATACTGAATACCAATACGTGTTTATTGCCATCTCTCTTTTCTCTTACTCTGAATATATTTCAAATACATTCGACCGCTTCTATACGCTGAATTTTAAATACAATTTTGTTTTTCTTTTTGGACACGGCAGAACTAAGAAAATTCGAAGAATCCAAAAAAAAAATTCCTCATTTCTAAAATAATTTCAAGATCCAAAGTTTTCCTATTCATTGTGCGATAGTAGTATGCCCGAAAAATGTTAGTGCAATGCAATTGAAAATGTTGCAAGTGTGTCACTCCCATGTTGCAAGACTCCATAGTGCCACCCCCACCCCCTTTGTTGCAAGGCACCCCAAAATGGGGGAGTGGGATGTTGCAACTTGGAGGTGGTTATCCCCCAAGCTGCAATGAACCCCCCAAAGGGGGAGATCTAACCGAAGAGAGTAGAGAGGAGTAGAGGTGTTCACCCGACAGGAGCCAGGCGCATTTTTTTTTTTTTTTTTTTTTCTTTTTTTTTTTTTTTTCTGTTTAAGGTGCTTTCAACCCTGCTGGATTATTGACACCATTTTTTTTTTTTTTTTAGTAGAGAAAGATGGTGAAAGAAGACTTCAGCCGAGCGGCCGTTGTCTTATAGGACCCCTAATCAGCCAGTTGGCTTAATCAGCCAGTGCCTCCGGGCATCATCAGCGAGTTGGCTTAGAAGGCTGAGTTGCCAGTTTGCGCTATTTATTTAATTAAAGCATATATTCTGGCTTAATCAGCCAGTTGGCTTAGAAGGTTTCTTAGAAGGCATAAATGGCCTGTATATATTAATAACCTCCGAACGAATTAAAAGCGCACACCAACGCACATACAGTCACCGACTGTACGCCATAAAGCCCCTATTAACACACACAAATATATATATATATATATATGTGTGTGTGTGTGTGTGTGTGTGTGTGTGTGTTATAGGGTTTTGTGTGGTGATTGTGATCGTATATATCTTGCTATTGGGGTTTTGCATGCATCAATCAGTTTATATATATATATTTGTGTGTGTTAATAGGGGCTTTATGGGCGCTTTTAATTTGTTCGGAGGTTATTAATATATACATGCCATTTATGCCTTCTAAGAAACCTTCTAAGCCAACTGGCGGATTAAGTCAGAATATATGCTTTAATTAAATAATTAGCGCAAACTGGCAACTCAGCCTTCTAAACCAACTCGCTGATGATGCCCGGAGGCACTGGCTGATTAGGGGTCCTATAAGACAACGGCCGCTCGGCTGAAGTCTTCATATGCGCCTGGCTCCTGCCGGGTGAACACCTCTACTCCTCTCTCCTCGGTTAGGTCTCCCCCTTTGGGGGGTTCATTGCAGCTTGGGGGATAACTCCGCCTCCAAGTTGCAACATCTCCCTCCCCCATTTTGGGGTGCCTTGCAACAAAGGGAGTAGGGGGTTGACACTATGGGGTAACTTTGCAACAAGGGGGTGGGGTGGCACTCGTGCAACATTTGCAATTGCATTGCACAAACATTTTGCGGGCATACTACTTGCGATCACGTTTCGTTTTGTGTAAAGTTAAAACAGCAAATATAAATCCTGGCCCCCGCCCCTCGTTCAGAAAAAAAAAATATATACTGTATATACATACACAAACAACTATATTTGTGAATCATCACACATTCAACCTCACTTACACCCAGCCTCTCTCTCTCTCTCTCTCTCTCTCTCTCTCTCTATATATATATATATATATATATTATATATATATATATATATATATATATATATATATATATATTACAGGGCGTCCCAAAAAATGTATACACACTTTAAATACCTATAAAGGCAGTGTTTATTAAAATACATTTCATTTCAAAATGTAATAGAATCTACAGACATTATTTAATTGTTTTGTCAACGCCTGTTTTCAAACTGACGTCCGTTCTGGTCCAGGCACTGCTGATAACGCGAAGCAATGGAATCGCAAACATCACGAAACATTTCGTTTGGTATTTGTGTGCATTCTCGTTCAATGGCTGCTCTCAATTCAGCGACTGTTGCAGGTTTTTATAGCGTAGACTTTGTCTTTTAAGTATCCCATAAAAAAAAAGTCTAGTGGTGTGAGGTCTGGTGAACGCGGAGGGTATTCTACGAAAACCCCTTCGTCCAATCCACATCCACATCGTGCCAAGTACCACTCGCAATACTCCACTCTTCGGTCCGGATCATCATCTTCATTAATAGCATGGACTAATCTTGGAATGTAACTTTTCCATTGACAGCGCTTCAAAATGCGTTGGACAGACGATTCTGAAATTCCTACCTCACGACTCGCTTGCCGCACAGATTTTCTTGGACTTTGGTGATACGTTTCCAGTACTCTTTCTTGCTTTGTGGGGCTTGTCGATGTCCGTGGTCTTCCGGAACGCTTCTTGTGGACATTCTGAACAGTTCCATCGGCTTCAAACTTATCTCTAATTCGAGTGATGGTAAGTCGCGTTGGTGGATCTGTTTGAAACTCCCTCCTAAACTGTCTTTGCACTTCAACTGCGTTTTCACACTCCCAGTAGCATTTTAGAATGAATTTCCTTTGTTCAAAGCTTAGTCTGACTGCCATTATTAATTCTAATGGGTTTAACTTGGAAAGAAAGAAACATCAATTGAGCTATCAGCTGTTAAAGTGTGTATACATTTTTTTGGGACGCCCTGTGTATATATATATATATATATACAGGGTGTCCCATAAGTCCGGCATCATAGGAAAAGTAATAAAAAAAGGCAAAACAAAAGCTTTTTTTAACAGAACGTGCTCAATATGTCCACCATTGTTTTCAATACACAAATTCAGACGTGATACCCAGTCAGCAAGCACACAGTGAATGATGTTACATGCCCCAATAATCAGTGGCGGATCTACTATGAAACTAATGAAACTTAAGCTTCAGGGCCCTAATCCAGGAGGGGCCCTGAAGCAACTTTTTTTTTAATGAGTGAATTTTTCAACAAAATCGATGGAGTTTTTTAAAGTTTTGTTATTAAAATAAGGCTATTTTAGTGATAGAATCATAAGCCAATGGGTTGAAGTACTTAATATTGACCTTAGAATATGCTCTAATACCATTTCATATGGCCTAAAAATGCCCCTGTAATTGGTCAAATTTCAAAATTTTCTCGGGCGCTTGCAGCGCCCGAACCCCCAGCTGTATGGGCTCGCTGAGCTCGTCAGAATCTATTCAAGGGCAAGGGCAGCAAGGCCCTTTGAACCTTGTTGGATGTTGCCCTATTGTTGCTGGTTGCGAAGGGGCCCCCATAACAGTTCAAGCTTCAGGGTCCCAAAAATGTAGGTCCGCCACTGCCAATAATGCGCTGCCACAAATGTTCAACACTCCTAATTTTCTCTGCGTATACCAGCGCTTTCAAGTGGCCCTAGAGATAAAAATCTAGTGGCGTGAGATCCCGGCTTCTAGCTGGCCATTCCACAGGCCCTCGACGTCCTATCCAATGACCAGGGAATTGTTCGTACAGGTATTCCCTTACTTGGGTGCTGTAATGTCAGGAACGCCGTCTTGCTGGAACCATGTTGGGAAATTTCCTTCTTCGTTCAAGACACTGGGAAATGCTTCTTCCTTGAGCATACGTAGGTAGGTGCCTCCAGTGAAATGTTCATCGAAAAAGAGGGGGCCTATGATGCGATCATTCCAAATGTCACACCATACAATCACCCGAGATGCACCTTGTTCCTTTGAAGAGGTATACCAGTGAGGGTTGTTTGAGACCAGTAGCGGATGTTCTGTCGATTTACCTCACCATTTCCATAAAAAACAGCCTCGTCACTGAACAGAATGGTGGACGGGAAATTGGCATCCCAAGCATATTTTTCCGTAGCCCATTCACAAAATTCCATCCGCCGGTCGGGATCACCTTCGCTAATTCCTGTAGGATCTGAAGTTTATATGGATGCCATTTGTGAGCCTGAAGAATGCGATGGATGCTACTTTCGACACTCCTGTCTCGGCGGACAATCGCCGAAGAGTCTTATTGGGACTTCTGTTAAAATGAGCCAGGATAGCAGTCGCTGTATCATCGTCAGTGGACCTCCTTGAAGGTCCACTGCGTGGTTTATCTTCTATGGATCCTGTTTCCTTAAACTTTGCAACGAGTCTGCTAACACAACTCTGTGTTATTGGCTCGCGGTCTGGATGCAGTCTGTTAAATTCAGCAGCGGCCTCTCCTTGACTCCTATTTCCTATGAGTAGAATTATCTGGATCGTTCTTCCTTGCTCACAGACATTATGGCCTGTACAAAGAGAAAAATATGAATTGTGGTTTGTAGAAATAGAAAAATATGAATTTCTCCTATGATGCCGGACTTATGGGACACCCTGTACATATATACTGTATATATAAAACTGGCCAGAGCATGCTTACTTTTAAACTTAAGAACCCCTTAATTTAGAATATGAGTATAATTATATTATCATCTGCAGTAATTACGACATAATTAATTACATGATCATTAATTTAAAAAAAATCATTTTCACATCTTGTTTACGCTCTTGTCGCTTAATGAAACGTGTAGCAAACTCTGAACTTCACTCTCTTTTTAGGAAGTTTAAATATATATACGCCTACACACTAATATATATATATATATATATATATTATTATCGCCTACACATATATACAGGGTGGACACATATATACAGGGTGGTGCAAAAGTCTGGACCCATAGTCGGTTTATATGGAAAAAAAGTGTGGCCTGCAGGAAGTTTATTATGAAATGAAAAATTTAATTAACCATACACCAGTGACTAAATTATGTTAAATTTAACGTTCTAGTTCAGAATTTACAATAAGTGTTCGAATTGATGTCCAGCTTCTTCCAAACACTTTTCTACTCGGTTGACACAAGACCTTTGCACATTTGTAAGCATAGTAATATTCGTTCTTATGGCTTCAATTTCTGTTGTGATGTTATCCTTTAGCGCTTGTATTGTTCTTGGTTTGTTAACGTAAACCACTGATTATAAAAATCGAAAGATATTTTTTATATAGTAAATTGCCTATGGGTTCAGACTTTTGCACCACCCTGTATATGTATACACACACACACACACACACATACAGGGTGTCCCATAAGTCTGGAACCATAGGGTAAAATAAGTAATTCATGTTTTTCCGTTTATGCATGTGCCCATGATGTCCTTCAGTAAGGAAGAACGCATCTAGGTAATTCTGCTCGTAGGAAATCAGAGTCAGAGGGAGGTCGCTGAGGAATTTAACAGATTGCATCCGGACCGCGCGCCGATAACATAGCTGTGTCGGCAAACTTGTAGCAAAGTTCAGGGAAACGGGATCCATAGGAGATAAACCATGCAGTGGACCTCCGAGGACATCCACCGACGATGACACAGCCGCTGCCAGCCTCGCTCATATCAAACAGTCCCCAAAAGTCTCTTCGGCGTTTTTATTGCCGTTTTTATCATTTTGCCCTACGGTTCCAGACTTACGGGACACCCTATATCAATGGGTGCAAAGAACTAAATTACTGGGAAAGGTTACGCGAACTAGACCTATATTCACTGGAAGAGAGAGACACACCATTATTTACACTTGGAAAATAATGGGGAAACTAGTCCTTAATCTTACTCTAAACCCTGTAACTCCCCAAACAACGGTGGAAGGTAGAAACGGTAGACTGTGTCGTATTTCCAAATTGAAGGCGAGACAGGGAACATCCTTAACCCTGAAAAAAATAGTTTTGTAGTGAGAGGACCAAAACTGTTTAATCAGTTGCCCAAAGACCTAAGAAACACGAAGGGAGTTGCAGTGGACATCTTCAAAAGAAGACTAGACGCCTGGCTCAGAACAATCCCCGATGAGCCGGGCGTACCTGGCTATGTGAGGTGGAGAGCACAAGAAACCAACTCGCTACTTCACCAGGCCAACAAGCTTGACCTTCGCGAAATGAGGAATTATCGCGCGAAACCTTTGTAAGGTTGTAAGGTAAGGTATGATCCTTCGTATATGTAAGCTACAGAAATCACAGACGTTCCACAGAAGTTATAAAAGTTAGAGAAATTATAGATTACAACAGCAATCAGTAGCTCCACTCTAGGTTAGGCCAGAATGATGGAGAAACTTACTTCTTTATTTACTTCTCGGATAGACCCATAATGACATGTCTAGGCGATGTTGTGACTTTGTAATATTAACAAAGAACTGGTTTAGAAACTAGTCATAATATAACTTATAGATATATCTATTAATTACTATATATATATATATATATATATATATATATATATATATATATATATATATATATATATATATATATATATATTTAATATATCTATTTAATAACAAGAAAAAGGTAGGAATTTTAACAAGAATCTCGTTACCTTTTCAATAAATCTGAGTTTAAAGCCAAAATCTTTAAGGATCAAAATGAGATAAAATAATTAGTATTTAAACTTACGTATAAGCCTTATTTCACATTGTATGTGACGTTTACTTTACCAATATCTTCATATATATAACGTAACAGTTAGTAGTCAGGAGTGCCAGAAACTGCGTGTCAAAAGCTATCAGGTCAGGCGAATGCAGCTCATGGCGCTAACTTCTCGATTATTACTACAAGCATAATTGGGAATCGAACCGAAACTAGCAAACAGGTGTATAGCTCATTCATTCATGGTATTTCCTGTAGTCCCTATAGACCTATACCATAAAATTAGCCTGTATATGTAGTAAGTACAACTTAGCAATTAATCACTTTTCCACTAATTGCTCCCTAAACTTAAGTACAGTCAAGAGATTATGCACCGGATAATCGGCCAAAAAAAATTAAATGAAAAATCGGTAGATAATCGGCAGTATGTATATATATATATATATACATACACACACATATATATATATATATATATACACACATACATACATATATATATATAATTATATATATATACACACATATATACACACACACACACACACACACACATATATATATATATATATATATATATATATATATATATATATATATATATATATATATATATACCTTACGTTACAACCTTACAAAGGTTCCACGTGATGATTTCTCATTTCGCGAAGGTCAAGCGTGTCGTCCCTCCTCTCGAGTTGGCCTGGTGAAGTAGTGAGTTGGATTCTTGCGCTCTCCACATCACATAGCCAGGTACGCCCGGCTCATCGGGGATTGTTCTGAGCCAGGCGTCAAGTCTTCTTTTGAAGATTTCCACTGCAACTCCCTTCGTGTTTCTTAGGTCTTTGGGCAGCTGATTAAATAGTTTTGGTCCTCTCACTACAAAACTATTTTCTTTCAGGGTTAAGGATGTTCCCTGTCTCGCCTTCAATTTGGGAATACGACACAGTCTACCGTTTCTACCTTCCACCGTTGTTTGGGGAGTTATGGGATTCAGAGTAAGATTAGGGACTAGTTTCTCCATTATTTTCCAAGTGTAAATAATGGTGTATCTCTCTCTTCTCCTTTCCAGTGAATATAGGTTTAGTTCTCGTAACCTTTCCCAGTAATTTAGTTCTTTGCACCCATTGATCTTGGCTGTGAAACTTCTTTGAATCCCCTCCAGCTGTCTAATGTCTTCTTTTTTATATGGGGATGTTAGGACCGAGCAGTATTCCAGTTTGGGTATTATCAGGGTTTTCAGTAGGGGGATCATTACATTCCTATCCCTTCGTTTAAAAGTTCTCAATATCAGACCCGTTATTCTCTTTGCTCTGTTTACTGCTATCTTATTTTGTGTTTCAAATTTCGCATCATCTGTCATTACAACCCCTTAATCTTTTGCTCTGGAATTTCTCTGGACTTCCTGTCCATTTGGGGTATAATATTCCATGGACTTTAGGTCTTCTCTTTTTCCGTACCGTAATAGCTGAAATTTCTCGGTGTTAAACTTCATATTGTTGTCTTCCGTCCACTTGTAAATTTTGTTTATGTCGGTTTGTAGAGATCCTATGTCGTCTGGTTTTCGTATTTTTCTACTGATCTTTGTGTCATCTGCAAAGGATGTTACTGTGCTGTCTCTGGTAACGTCCTCATCTATGTCAGTTAGCATGATTATGAAGAGTAGTGGAGCTAATACCGTTCCTTGTGGTACTGAGCTGAGGACCTCTGATTCTGATGAAGATACTCCTTGTACTGTAACGACTTGCCTCCGCTCACTAAGGAAATTATATATCCATTTCCCTACTTTTCCTGTTATTCCCATATATTTCAGTTTATGTATTATGATTCCATGGTCACACTTGTCGAACGCTGAACAATGAATAATCAATATTCATTTTTACATAAGAACCAAAATCGCTTAACGCGAGTTTGGATAATAATTTTACTTGTGGCTTCCTATTTTTGTTCGTGTCAAAACCCTACGATCTACCATACCTATGGTTTAGTCGTATCCATTTTTATTTGTTATAG
>JAJOZX010012263.1:62500-67500 GCA_023014485.1 Bathynomus jamesi
GGGAAAGTGCTTCCGTCCCAATTCTGTCAGACAGGCGAATTGAAACAATGTTTAGAAGCTACCACGAAAAGTATCGTGTCATTATGAAGCCATACCAAAGCAGAAAAAATTCTGAAGCTTACAAAGCAAAGATTGATATGTTCAAAAAGAAGCACACACGAAACTTTTTGACATTGCAGCGTGCAAGTGCAAAGTACTAACACAATGTTCTTGTCCCAAAGAAAAAACGGTTCCAAAGGAAGAAGTGACGTTCCTCTTAGATCAAAGGAGTGAAAGAAAACTGTTTATTGATAGAGTAGATATTACACACTCAAAGAAAAAAAGCATCTACGTTGCTAAGAAAGCAAAAAGAAGCTGTGAGGCTCACCAAAGAATCTTCACAGGAGAAATTGCAGGATACAAATGTTGAATTATCATCATCGACATCAAATAGTGAAAGTGAATCTGGCGAAATATCAGACGATACATTTCCAGAGCCAGTTAGCTCGAAGAGAAAGCTCGAACAACCTGAAGAACAATTATTCAAGAAAAGGAAAACTACAAATCTACCTTCAGTGGCTACTGCTTGTGACAGAACTGCAGTTTCAGATCGAGCTGCAGCATTCATTGTTAGTGCAGTATTGCAAGATATTGGAGAAGTTTCTATTGACAATACATCTGAAGTAGTGGATAGGAGTAAAATCAGAAGAGAAAGACAAAAGAAGAGATCAGAAATTATGAAAGATCAAAATCAGGTCCCAATCAGAGGAATCTATTTTGATGGTCGAAAAGATTCTACACTCTTCCAAGAAAAAAAAGAGTCCAAAGTATATCAGAAGAAGGTAACAGAAGAACATATCACTTTAGTGAGAGAACCTGGTTCAGATTATTTGGGCCATTATTCTGTGAATTCTGGATCAGCTGAAGAAATATGTAAAGGAATGTTTGAGTATATTGGAAATAATGACATGAACCTGGAAAACCTTGTTGCCATTGGATGCGATGGTGCAGCAGTCAACACTGGAGAAAAGGGAGGCGTTATAAGGCTTATAGAATTGAAGCTGAAGAAGCCAGTTCAACATTTAGTGTGCCAGCTCCATGCCAATGAATTGCCATTACGCCATTTAGTTGCAAAGCTGGATGGAAAAACATCTGGCCCCCGCGGATTCACCGGTCCTATTGGCAGGGAATTAGAGAACTGTGAGAGTCTTCCTATTGTCGAGTTTGAAAGGATTGATGCTGAGGAACCAACTGTAGACTGTGAAGATCTTAGCACCGACCAAAAATATCTAATTGATATTCATCAGGCCATAACAAAGGGATATTGCTCTCCAGATCTTGCTCATCGTAGTCCAGGCAAAATGGCACATTCACGATGGCTGACTACAGCAAATCGTTTGCTTCGTCTATACGTTTCAACTGTAAGTCCTTCTGAGAACCTCATGAACATTGCTTCTTTTATAATGAAGGTCTACATCCCAATGTGGTTTTCTATTAAGCAAAGTACGTCTTTTGTCAATGGCTCAAAACATGTTTTCAAAACTATTGAACTAACAAGAACACTGAATGACGAAGTAAAGGATATTGTAAACCCTGTCATACAAAGAAATGCATTTTTTGCAAATCCAGAAAATATTCTAGCATCAATGATTCATGATGACCGCAGCGCCATAAGAGAATTAGCGTGGAGGCGAATAAAGAAAGCAAGGCAAACAAACAAGGAAAAAGTTGTGAGGCGTTTCACAGTACCTGTTATTCAATTTGAAGCTACTGATTATACTGATTTAATTAATTGGCAAAAATGCATTGTCACTGAACCACCTGTGACAAGACACCTGACAGAAAATGAGATTGAAGAATTCATAGAAAACAAAAGAGTACCCCTCCATTCGAGAAATTCCCTTGTCATACACAAGTAGTAGAAAGAATGGTAAAATTAGTGACTGAAGCATCATCAAAAGTATTTGGATTGAACGCGCGAGATGGCTTCATAAGATCAACACTTCAGTCACGTAAAAAAATGCCATCATTCGAAAGTAAAGCTGAATATAAAGTTTAAATAAAACGTTAATAGAAAAAAACATGCGCAAGGATGGGTGGTTGGGAGGGCATGGGTGGAGCTCGACACGCAGCCACCTCCTCGTGGTGAGTTCTGGATTATTTAGATCATTAATCAAAAGAACATTGATCTAAATAAACTAAGAGCTGCGTAATTCAGTAACTATTTTGGTAATTGGAACACTTAATATATAATAATAACAAGTAAGTTTCAGTTATTGTACTAATGCAGAATATAAGAAAATCATTATATTTCACTTTTTTCGACGGCTTTGTGGCACCTGAAGATATAATTTCGCAGGACTAATATTTATGCACAGTCATTATCTATAGCACCCACATATTTTCCGCACTAGCCATATACACTTTTCCTCCTAAGTGTATATATTGTAATGTATATGGTTGTAAATTTTGACTTGGTCCACAATCGATATGTACCGTGACTTATTTTTCGTGACAAGGTATTAGTATTGATGGATACCGTAATGAAATTGACTGGATTCTTTGGATCTGATATATTTGCATGTCTGTTATAAATAGATATAGAGTGTAACATATTTGTGGATAGTAGTCTATTATGACTTGATCCTCTGGATCCAGAGATTCTATCTTTAGTTTTAAATCGATAATTAATTAGTTTTGCTAAATTGGTCGTTGCCAATGTACAGGAAGTTCTACATAAATTTCTTATGCTCTTGTGGTTCGGAATCCACGTAAAATTGTAGGTCCGCTCCGCCACCACGGAGGACATACACAATTACGAACACAGTTAGGTAGACCAGCCATGAATGGTCCTAGGGTCTTTGTTGGTGTGAAACATTATATTTATATATATATATATATATATACACACATATATATACACACACATACACATGTATACACACACATACACATGTATACACACATACACATGTATACACACACATACACATGTATACACATATATATACACACACATACATATATACACACACACACACATATTACATATATACACACACACACACACAATATATATATATACACACACGCATATATATATACACACACACACACGCATATATATACACACACACGCATATATATATACACACACATACGCATATATATATATATATACATATATACACACATACGCATATATATATATATATATATACACATACGCATATATATATATATACACACACATACGCATATAATATATATACACACACACACACACACATATATATATATATATACACACACACGCATATATATATATATATACACATACATACACACATATACGCATACACACACACACATATATACGTATATACACACACATACGCATATATACATATACACACACACACACACGCATACATATATATATACACACACACACACGCATATATATATATATATATATATATATATATATATATGATGAATAAAATCACGAAGGAAAGGAAACAGAATGGTGCTCAAGCGCTTTCGTCTAATGACATCCTCAGGATGTCACTAGACGAAAGCGCTTGAGCACCATTCTGTTTCCTTTCCTTCCTGGTTTTATTCATCATAAATATTTTTCACGTGTTACTTTCGTGAAATAATTTTCACACACACTATATATATACACATACGTATATATATATATATATATATATATATATATATACATATATAAACATACACATACATATATAAACATACACATACATATATAAACATACATACATATATATATATATACATACTGTATATATATATATACGTACAGGGCTATTCAAAATGATTCACCTGATTTCAAATGAGAATATTTTTTAATGTTACAAATACAGTGATTTGTGATACATCAACCAAAAGAAAAACTGTCCAAATTTTGTCTCTCACCTCATAAATGCTCTATGTGACTTCCCCTAGTTACACGAGCAACGTCGACACGATAGTGGAATTCCTCTCATACTCGCTGCAGCATGTCCGTTGTCACTGACTCTACGGCAGTAACAATGCGAGTTCGGAGCTCATCCAAAGATGTGGGCAACGGTGGCACGTACACAGTATCCTTAACGTACCCCCAAAGGAAGAAGTCGCACGGTGTAAGATCCGGCGACCTAGGGGGCCAGCTGTGGAGCACCAAGTCATGGGGCCCACTGCGACCAATCCAACGGCGAGTGAGCACTTCGTTGAGCAAACGGCGAACATCCAAATGCCAATGAGGCGGCGCCCCATCTTGCTGGAAAATGTAGTCGCCGGAATCTTCATTCAATTGGGGAAATAACCAGTTCTGCAGCATATCCAGATAGGAGTGACCAGTCACTGTGTTTTCCATGAAAAAGAAGGGGCCGTAAACATTTGCCCGGGAAATGGCACACGTGTTAACTTTAGGTGAGTCGCGCTCGTGCTCGATTGTTGCATGTGGGTGTTGCGTGCCCCATATGCGAAGGTTGTGACGGTTCACCTTGCCACTTAAATGAAAAGTTGCTTCGTCACTGAACACCAGGCGGGGAGCAAATTCGTCATCCTCCATAGCCTCCTGCATAAGATCGCAAAAGTTCTGTCGTTTTAACTTGTCCCGCGGCCGTAGAGCCTGCAACAGTTGCAACCTGTATGGCTTCATATGCAAGCGCCGTCTCAAAACACGCCAAACAGTCGTCTGAGGAAGTCCCAATTCTCGACTGGCGCGGTTTGTTGATTTCCTCGGGCTACGTTGGAAACTCTGATTCTTTGCACATTATCCTCAGACACGTGCGGTCGTCCTGTGGACTTGCCTTTACACAAACATCCTGTTTCCTCGAACTGCCGATACCACCGACGGATGCTCTGAGCACCCGGTGGATCTGTTCTGTAACGTCGACGAAACTCACGCTGCACTGTGACTACCGATTTACAGCTCGAAAACTGCAACACACAAAACGCCTTCTGCTGTGCGGACGCCATTTTCACACTGACTGTTTGTTGCTAGGCTAGGC
>JAJOZX010012263.1:72500-110000 GCA_023014485.1 Bathynomus jamesi
CCCCAGAACACCTGGGCCGGAGGCACAAGGGAGTCAAAGGTCAGGAGCAGACGAGCGGACGGGGTAAGAGCACCATCCCGGCGCGACGAAAAGCGGAAGACCCTCGTTACCCCCTGGGGGGCAAGATCCTCCTGCAACTCGCCAACCGGGATTGACAGCAGACGGGAAGCGAAAATGGTGCCCTGACAGCTATTCAATTGCGGATGGAGAGTCACAAACTCTGCAGCCCAAGACATCCTGCAACTGCAGAAGGGACCCAGTCACCCCAGAAGAACGGGACTTCAAAAGAAGAGACCCATCCTTCAGAGGGCGGATATCATAACGACAGGGAACCCCTATCGTCTTAAGGCGCTGAAACACCCGTTCCGAGTTGCCCGGAAGGGAGCCAGCGGAAGGGCGGAGAACAAGGAACCTGTCCACCGGACAGAAATTGACAGCGGAGACAGGCCCTTGTGTAACGGTAACCGAGAGTGGGCGAGAGAACAAGGGCCGCGAAGACCCCGCCCTACGGCCACCACGAGTCCGGCCACGAGAGCCAGACGCCGCAGAGGACGAGAGGGGGCCATACGGCTTGAAGGTCAATCCAGCGGAGGCAGAGGCCGCTGAACGACCAGAAGTAGTAGTCTTATCCAAATCCAAGGGCGGGCCAGAGTCGTCAACAGGAGGGGAGTGAAGTTTAGAAATAGAACCCATACACAATAGCTTTACAAAAAAGGCAGCCTCGGACCCAAGGCGATGCACCATCCGCCGCTGTATCCTTCAAAGCGCAGGCCCAACGTCCCGGGTAGCCCGCCCCCCAACCCGACTGTCGTTTTAAAAACAGCAGATTGGCACTACGGAGATTTGTCCGTTAAGGGCCAAGCAAAGACCCAATCCAGACGCAGCAGCGGTCCGGGCGCCCGTACTATCCCCGGAGCGATGCCCCCCGGCGGGTGCACCCGATGACCCCAAGACTGCAAATACAAACAGAGGGGGGGGATACTACGATTGACAGAGGCACAGGACCGAGTCAAGACAAAAGAAATTCCGGGAGAGACGGAAAAAAAGGGGGAGCAAAAAGAAAAGAAAGGGGGGGGGGGAAAGAAAAGGAAGGGAAAAAAAAAAAAAAAAAAAAAACGCAACTAGTTAACTCGTCGCCCACACCCCGCGAGGAGTTGAGGAAACCTCAACAACCCACGAGGTGTACGAGCTCCCTCGGCCCGGCAAGCCGGAGTACCTAATCGAGGGTATATATATATATATATATATATATATATATATATATATATATATATATATATATTGGTGAAGGCCGCTCCTGGCAAGCTTCAATTTCAATTTAAGCAGAAAGCCACAGACAAGAAGAAAAGAAACATCCATCAAGTTGGAAAGGGTAGCAATACCAGTTCCACATTCTCTTGATTGGTATACTGATACATCAGGGAATTTTCTTTCCTGAGATATGTAAAATTGACGTTGGAAATGGGTGCGTTTCACTTTAAAAATATAATGGCTATTTTCCCTATGAGTCCAGACTTGTGGGACACCCTGTATAATATATATACTACATAATCCTAATTAATTTGAAACATCTGCGACAGTTTTTGAACAAACTGATCAGGTTTCCAATTAAAAGCACATCATAATTAATAAAACTTTAATTAAAAAAATATGAGTATATACTGTGCATATATACGAGTGCATAATATATATATATTATTATATATATATATATAGAGAGAGAGAGAGAGAGAGAGAGAGAGAGAGAGAGAGAGAGAGAGAAGCTTGACCTTCGTGAAATGAGGAATCATCGCGCGCGCGGAACCTTTAAAAGGTATTATATATATATATATATATATATATATATATATATATATATATATATATATATATGCACTCGTATATATACACAGTATATACTCATATTTTTTTAATTAAAGTTTTATTAATTATGATGTGCTTTTAATTGGAAACCTGATCAGTTTGTTCAAAAACTGTCGCAGATGTTTCAAATTAATTAGGATTATGTAGTATATATATTATACAGGGTGTCCCACAAGTCTGGACTCATAGGGAAAATAGCCATTATATTTTTAAAGTGAAACGCACCCATTTCCAACGTCAATTTTACATATCTCAGGAAAGAAAATTCCCTGATGTATCAGTATACCAATCAAGAGAATGTGGAACTGGTATTGCTACATGGTGGAACTGGTATTGCTACATGTTTCCGGAAAAGACCAGAGGGAAGCATGTTCGTGAAATAACTGACACGCCTTCCTCTGGCTTTTTCCGGAAACATGTAGCAATACCAGTTCCACCTTTTCTTGATTGGTATACTGAGCCATCAACGGTATTTTCTTTCCTGAAATATGTAAAACTAACATTAGAAATGCGTTTGTTTCACTTTAAAAATATAATGTCTATTTTTCCCTATGAGTCCAGGCTTTTGGGACACACTGTATATGTCTAAATCCTCAAGTAGCGCCAATAATGAAGCACCTTTTTTTCACCAAATAGAACTTTATAAGCAAGTCGGAGTTTCTTATACGACCTACTATTTTGAAGTTAGGTTAATACACTAGGTAAGGTTAGGTTAACTTAGGTTAACCTGAACTAACCTAACCAAGCGTAACCTAACCTAAAATAAATCGGAGTTTATGTAAATTCTGAAGAAGCATAGAGGACGACTTAATAGACAATTTTTTTTAGTTGGGAAAAAAAATAAAATAAAATAAAAAATAAAAACACGGAGTGTTGCGACCGTCACGACGATTCGGAGGCCTATACATAAAAATTGAAAGTATATATTCTACAACAAATAGCGTCAAAATGTACCCGAGAGCGTACTTCACAATGCCTCTTCCTAGTTCTGTCCTAACTCCCATACTTTTGTAGTTGAACGTATACTAAACACTTGTTTCAAATGTTGCGAACGTCAGTGTGGAATGATCCACGTTTCCATTTGTAAATGGATTACAATAACTTTGCATTTGTTTAATTGTTTAGTTTTGTTAGCAAAGTTAGTAAACAAAAATAAATAAAATGTGAAGCTAGATAAGGTACGACTAAATATAATTATATATGCTTTGTGTTAAGGAGTTTCAAGTTTAAATTCTTGATGGGAGTCATATACGAATCCTTTATTTATGGGGTCCGGGATTTTGAAACGAGAGGGGTGTGGAGGATAGTTAGTGGAGTGGCAAAGTTCTCTGATAGGAGATTTGGCGAGTTTGTTAGTGGTAGTTATGTCCTCGTAAAAATATTCCGATGCGGAAGTGACGCTCAGATTCTAAACAGGAGTAAAGCGACTCCAAAATATCAGTGAAGTGACTCCAAATCCTACAATAGAAAAATGGGGGAAAATTATCAAAATAATACCCGATATAATAGTACTATTATTATTAATCCAAAACGTGACGCCATCAGGTCTGAAAGCAACATTTTTAGTTTGACAGGGGACGACGCATCAGATCTGGTAAATTTCTGCTAAACTTCTCAATCTGGGCTGATCACACTAATGTAATTCATTTGGAGGTGAATACATTGAAAGTGTATAATAAACAGCGGACGAGATAAGGGTGCTCGAAAGTTTTCTTTGTGACTGAAATATATTTTTAACTCGTGAGTGTTGGTAAAATCGATTGTGAAGAAAGTCAGCTGGAGAGTATAGCGTTGTTAGTATTGAGTGTAGTGCAGTAGTTTTTTTTTGTAATTTATCTAGTTATTAAATAGGTTATCTTATTTATTGAAGTATTTCGTTTACTTAAACTCTTTTTGAGACAAAATGGCCAAGTTTAGAAAATAAGTTTTTTTCCACTTTTAAGAAGTAAATTTTTTTTTTTCTTTTTTTTTTTTAGTAGAACGACTTTACAAACTTTCTTTAAATTAGGAAAAATAAATATGAAGTAAACACACTTTTTTTTTTTACAACTAAAGGCCTATTTCTCGCTTCTTTTTTTGGAAGGTATAAAACTCTATCTAGAACACAAAAAAAATTGTGATTTTCTTTACTGATAAAGAAACTCGCGCTTTCCTGAATAAATAGATGTAGAGCGATAAACAGATATAAAGTTAATATTTAACTTTTAATGAAATACACTTCATTATCGCTTTATGTTATCTATTATCCTAAATTAGCTATGCATCACTAATGAAGACTCTCCTATATACGTAAGTGGTTTTTTTTTACCCTATTTCTTTAAGGGAACTTTAACGGGCGAGCACCCTACCCCACCCTTAAGTATAGCCGGTGATTCCTAGGTTAGGTTAGGTTATTGGTTATGTTCGTTAGGTTATAAGTAGGGCAGTCAAAAGTTGACCGAAAAAATTAAGAAAGTTGACCTTACGAATTGAAAAAATTGACTTATAAAGTTGCCTTTACTTTCAATAATAAAAACGATACTTTAATTACTTATTCTTGCTCTTCTACATCAGTTGACCGATTGTGGTAAATTATGAAGTATTTGCCGACATTTTCTGGCAAAAAATTGCGATCCTTACTTAATAATTTATTAAGCATGGAGAAAGATCTCTCTACAGCGGCAGTTGTTGGTTGACATTGCAAAAGCTGACCATAAACTGTTGGTGAGATTTCAGGTCTACTGAGGTTAATTATTTCACAAATACCATTTGTCTTGAGTCTTGTTTCAATGTATTGTTTGACTGAACACATATCTTCGCCAAGGTTGATAGAAGAAATGGTTTCATATGCCTCTCTAATGGTGCAATCAGATGCTTCCATCCTAGTCACTAAGCTAGCAATCAAACTATAATTCATTTTGATTGACATTAGTTGCTTTGGCAGTTTTTCATTAGCAACACTCTCTTTAGCCTTCTGAACAATGATTCCTTCATCTTCAAAATTGTCCACAATTGTCTTCACATTTGGAAAATTGTCTGCATAATAAAAAGCAGCGTTCAGCCAGCTTGCCCAACGTGTTACAATCGGTTCTGGAGGAGTTCCTATTTCAGCAAACAATTCCTTCCTTCCAATTTTTAGTTATTTTAATTATTTATTCCAAAAAATTGACTTTATTTACCTTATTGCTATTTTTTGACCTAACAGGTAAAAGTTGACTTTTGGTTGACCTATTAACTTTGGTAATATACCCCCTACAGGTGTTTTTATTGCATTTTCAGTCGTTTCAGCGAAAAGTGCCCCATAGGAAACAATTTGACTTTATTGACTTTTGACCGCCCTAGTTATAAGTATTATAGGACGACTGACGGTTTGCAATTTTTCTATGCCATGAACGATTTGGCCCTATATTTCCTATATTTATTCCTTAAACAATTACATATTTATCTGCATTATGCTATACAAGGTCAAGGCCTAACTCTTAAAGTAAGGCCTATATATAATTCTGGCTAATATGAAGTTTCGCGGCCACCATAAGTTTTGCGAACACCAGAATTTCTACAAAATCGAAAGCCACACTCATTTCGTACGGATTCCCATTCACTACCATCCACTACTGTTACCCCGAGAGTGCCATCATGCGTGCCAACATCACTTACCGTCATCCATATGAATGGGCAAGCGAGGAGGAGAGAGACTGCCCATACGAACAGGACGGACCGCCTACAGTTATTCATGGTGCAGAGAGAGCGGGCTCTCATCGGGTAGACGATGACGATAAACCTACGAATCAAAGAAATTTTTAAATGTTAAAATTTATTCCTCTTTATCGAAAATATTCGTTAAAAAGGAGGAAAAATATTTCATAAAATAATTCTTTGACAAAACAGAAAATCCATAATTAAAGATGAGTTTATTAAATCTCAGTTTTTAATAATAATAATAATAATAATAATAATAATAATAATAATATTTAATTACAGTATTCTTATCTGAATATGCTGTTGGGAAGCATGATAGCTTTTTAGGCAAAAGTCTACGAGATTAACTGATTAATTTCTAATTTTACATCAGATTTTTATTAATTATAATAGGGAAAAAATTTCTATTTACAGTATAACGCCTTTTATTAAACAATAAATTATACACCGGTAAAAGTGTTAAATACAACGTGTCCCAGAAGTCATGCCCCATAATATACAACATGATATTAGCCTTTGGGGCAGGACTACTTCTGGGATACCCTGTATATCTAACTTAGAAAACAGTCGTCAAGCAAACTTACTTTGGAGTTCTATTATATATATAACCCCTAAGATCTACTCAAGGTTGGACCAAGAAAGAAGATACAGAGAGGCATTTAGATGACAATTAGTTGAAAATAAAGGCGACTAAAAACTCTCATACCATGCTTACACTTATAAACGTGTAAAGCTTTCACACAGGAATAATAGTAGTAGTAGTAGTAGTAGTAGTAGTAGTAGTATAAAATAAACAAAACTACTCTTCCTCCGCCAGCCATTGCTGAGAGAAAAATGTGGTGAAAAAATATTTATAAGACGGAAAAACTTACAATGAAAAGAGAGAGTTTCAGAGTTCATTGACACCGTACGTACACTTATCTCGCGTACCTAGTTACGCATTAGTCGACTGTAGTAATACATAAAACAAAAGAAGAAGGAAATTCTCTTATTATCGTTTATGTATCACAAAATAAACAAAAGCTCTCCGTTCGCTTTCAAAGACAATGTAAAGTTTATGAAAACTTCAACGAGCAGATTTTTTCATGGTTTGACAAGTCTGATGTCAGAGAGTAATCAAAGGTTTTGAGGGTTTTGAATTTCTATTCTTCTTATAAAACCTTTGTTTTTTTACATAGGAAAAATAAACGCTTCACTGAATTTGATGAAGCTTAAAAGATAATTTAATATGAATATATTTTTGAATATTTTTAACATCTTTATGTCAGGCGCGCAGCTAAAGTTCTGAATTTGGAGGGGTAGGAAAATTATCGTGGGAGGGGGGGGGGTGAGGGTAAGGGAGGGGAACAATACGGACCTTGTAGTGTGAATATTGTAAATGTAATAAATGTAAATATTTTATAGTTTTGTTTATTATAATTTATTATTACATCTATTTTAAAAAGGATCTTGGTTTTAATTTTTTTTAACGTTATGACTTACAATTACAGTATTTCATTTTAGCTTGATATCGCTAAATGTTAGAGGTAGGGGCAAACTATAACTTTTGGGGGAACACTTGCCCTTCCAGGCTACCCTCTTGGCTACGCCACTGCCTGATAAGAGAGGAAAACAAAAAGTGATTTCTGTGAAACTACCATTATTTATTTCCTAATACGTTTAATATATGTTATTATTATTGTAGAAAATATTTTTTTTATTTACAAATTAAAATATTTACCAAAATTTCAACTTTAAAAAACAATAGTTTTCTCTGCTTCACCATTTAAATATATTACTCAATATTGAAATCTTTATTCTATCATAAATGCAAAAAAACTTCACTTTTTTCTACGTGAAGGTCAAAATATGAAAATAAAAACCCACTCTAATAGACAGAGTTTATTTCCACGACAGTTTCGACGCCCACTGGCATCCTCCTCGGGTGGATACAGAGGAGGATGCCAGTGGGCGTCGAAACTGTCGTGGAAATAAACTGTCTATTAGAGTGGGTTTTTATTTTCATACTTTATTCTATCAATGAATGGTTTCCAATTATTAAAAAAAAATGAATAAATATTTTCAGTTTGCAGAAAAAATTTAATTTAAAAAAATGTCAATAAATATCCGAATTTATTTATAGGATTTCGTTCATGCCTGTCGGCAAGGGAACGTTTTTAACCCTTTCGGTGTTGCGTGTGCGGAAGAAATGTATGTTCCACAGACGGCGTTTCTTTTACGTCCATTCAAAATGTGAGCGTGAAAATTAAGATCGTACGGAGTACGTAGTAGTTAGTCTACGTAGGTCGTACGTAGTTAGGTTCAAAATGTTCATTAAAATTTTTCAAAGATACTGTAAAAAAAATATCTGATGAATTATTATAGAAATGAGGTACGTTCTTACCTCTTCGAAAATATCGCTTTCAGTTAGATCGGCGAGGTTAAGCGAAGTTAACCCTTTGTCGTTACGAATGGAGTTAAATAATTTCGAACATTAGTGATTATGTAACTTACAATGGAGTTTCATGATGTAATTTTAGGTAATTTAGTTATTGATCACTTATTACTAAAGCAAAAATAACACGCGGCATCATTGATTAATTATTTGGAAACTATTTAATATGCATAATTTGGCTTACGCATACCTGTGTAGTATAGTCGATTTTCTTCAGATATATATAGAATATAAAATAATAGAATATAAAATAAAGTGTGTTTTACAGAGAAATTTATAAGTTAATTTTTAAAATTAATAGAATATATGTTCTTTTTCGTTATCTATAGGAGAAGTGCTTAAAATTCTACAGAGTCTACGAGAGGCCTAATTTTCAGAGCCGAGTCCACGTGATACTTTATAAATCATTTAGTATTTGAAGGAAAAATTCCTCAAGCGAGAATTTCAGATAAACAAAAGTTTTTTTTTCTCATTTGGAACAAACCATAAGGGACGTGTGAGGCAGCTGCAGGCTCGAAGGGGATTTTTTCATAATATCTCTAAGTGGAAGTGGGAAATACCATACCATTGGAAGGGGAATCAGGAATAAACGGACCAATTTGAAAAAAAAATCTTCATTTGCGGTTTCTCATTTTTGGTATAAGAATGAAGTGGGAATGGCATCAGTAAGAAAAAAAAATGACATTTACAGACCACAGCGTCATTTCTTACCTTCGTTTTAACTGACGGTATTTACCTTAGCGTAACCTAATCTAACTTAACCTACAATAACGTAGTCTAACCTAACCAAACGAATAGTTCGGTTTGAAAATTTGACGTTGAAATTTTCTTTAAATTTCGGTCTAGTTCCGAGAAAAGCGGTTTTAAAAATAATTCTCCAACTGTCCAAAATGCGAGATCAAAGCATTTGCAAACGAAAAATGAGTCAGGTTTGACGAAAAGTAATAAAAGAAATTCGATATCCAAAGTGATATTCTGAAGTAATATTGCATTTAGAATCCAATAAATCAAAACCAGATTTCAATGTTAAAGATGAGTTGAAAAATTTGAGTGTTACTGTTAAATAATTGACTTTTTATATTTTAAGTAAATTCTAAAATATTAACAATGTTAAAAAAAAGTGGATTTTTAACTTGTGTTAATAGTTTGAACCTAAAACTATTTTGATTTTTCCTCCGAGTTATACAGGGTGGCGCAAAAGTCGGGCACCATATAAATTTTCAGTGTTAACTATTATTTTTTTCTTTTAGGTAGGGGATAGCTGCGAAATTAACAATATACGAAAGGGTGAGTGAGAAATACCATAATTTCACAGCCATCTCCTACCTAAAAGAAAATAATATAGTCAACACTGAAAATTTATGTGGTGCGCGACTTTTGCGCCACCCTGTATATATGTAAAATATCAAGAGCCATTTCGCAAAAATATAATCTTCATTCCCACAGAAATAAATTTATTTTGGAATATTACACGCAGTTAAGATGTTAACAAAATCAGAAAAAGTAATTTAATAGGAAATAGATTTCCATCGCCCTCGTCAAGGTCTCAACACATGTCTTGGCAGCGGCAATATCTTTCCTTTTTTATCATGGAATGGTTAAGATTTTGTCATAGTTCAGTTAATTTTCTTTTAGAGTTGCCACAGATTCCGGTGCTAGTGTCTCCGAGCAACTGATACAATGAGAAAACGAACGGACAGATATCAGAGCAGGTCTTCATTTTTTCAGGTAACAACGGGGAGGTTCTAAGCGCGTTTAGTGGGGATTCTGTCAGGGTTGGTAAGCGTCAAGGGGAGACCAGGAAGCCCCCTTGCTCTCTTCCAATGAGCAGTATATAGTTTTAGTTTCGTGACATGTTGCAGTCCTTTTGTATCATACACGAACATAATTTCATCTTTCGTGATAATTTCATGATAATTTCATCTTTCGTGATAATTTCATGATAATTTCATCTTTCGTGATAATTTCATGATAATTTCATCTTTCGTGATAATTTCATGATAATTTCATCTTTCGTGATAATTTCATGATAATTTCATCTTTCGTGATAATTTCATGATAATTTCATCTTTCGTGATAATTTCATGATAATTTCATCTTTCGTGATAATTTCATGATAATTTCATCTTTCGTGATAATTTCATGATAATTTCATCTTTCGTGATAATTTCATGATAATTTCATCTTTCGTGATAATTTCATGATAATTTCATCTTTCGTGATAATTTCATGATAATTTCATCTTTCGTGATAATTTCATGATAATTTCATCTTTCGTGATAATTTCATGATAATTTCATCTTTCGTGATAATTTCATGATAATTTCATCTTTCGTGATAATTTCATGATAATTTCATCTTTCGTGATAATTTCATGATAATTTCATCTTTCGTGATAATTTCATGATAATTTCATCTTTCGTGATAATTTCATGATAATTTCATCTTTCGTGATAATTTCATGATAATTTCATCTTTCGTGATAATTTCATGATAATTTCATCTTTCGTGATAATTTCATGATAATTTCATCTTTCGTGATAATTTCATGATAATTTCATCTTTCGTGATAATTTCATGATAATTTCATCTTTCGTGATAATTTCATGATAATTTCATCTTTCGTGATAATTTCATGATAATTTCATCTTTCGTGATAATTTCATGATAATTTCATCTTTCGTGATAATTTCATGATAATTTCATCTTTCGTGATAATTTCATGATAATTTCATCTTTCGTGATAATTTCATGATAATTTCATCTTTCGTGATAATTTCATGATAATTTCATCTTTCGTGATAATTTCATGATAATTTCATCTTTCGTGATAATTTCATGATAATTTCATCTTTCGTGATAATTTCATGATAATTTCATCTTCGTGATAATTTCATCTTTGTGATAATTTCATCTTTGTGATAATTTCATGCTGTATGAGGCATCTTCTACATCTACAAATTCTTTCCACGCGCAACACGTTCTGTTCAAAACAGGCATTCGGGTTCAGCACGTAAAATCGGCTGCTCCAATAATTTTTCTCAATGTTTATTTTGATCTTTTTCATAATCTTTGTGACAAAACTTGCCAAAATGTTGAAAATATAAAATTTTAAATATAAAATATATATACAGTATATGTAAAAATGGTTTCTGCGCGCATGTAGAGGAATTACGACATTTGATTGAGTGAGGCCCGTGGTGTAATGGTTATCATATCTGACCTGCAATCGAAAGATCCCGGGTTCGACTCGTGGTTACCTCATTTTTTCATTTGTTTCGTTCTTTCGCTCTCATCTTGCGCGGAATATTCTCCTATACAAAGCGTCGTTCTTTACGTTAATTATACTGCGTGTTTGCAGTTATAATAAATATATATATATATATATATATATATATATTATATATATATATATATATGTGTGTGTGTGTGTGTGTGTGTGTGTGAGCAATCTTAAAACACTGCTGCACAGTGCTAAACATGGAGAACCGCGTGAAACAGGTGAAGCAGAATAAATGTATTTAGTCTCAAAGGAAATAATACAAGTGAAGAATTTAAATTAATTTTAGAGCTGAAAACCACCAGAACTTGCAAACGCGCGCTCGCTCACACACACACAGACACACACACACGTACGTACGTACGCTTAGAAGTGTGTAATTCATTTCATACTTATCGTATATGCGAGTCATTTGGAAATCTAGTTGGTTTATAATATTTAAATATAACAATAAAAGGAAAGAAAGGAAAACAAAATCAGATTAAAGACGATCTCAATAAGCTCGAAAACTTGTTAGGAACTTGGCAAACAGGCTGAGGCCATGATTGCATTGGACATGTTGAGCAATAATATTAGCATTATTATTGCCAAACTGGAAATGGAAACACTCGAATTTCGTGATAATTTCCAAATTAAACTTGTTTATCAAATTATGGAGGTAAATGTCCATCCTCCCAACATATATATATATATATGGGCCGATATGTGCATCACGCCATACTGTCGCTTCTTTTTCTGCGTTCTGGACATTCGTATGAATAGAAATGGAGTAAAACAGAAAATAAATTATAGGAACTAAGGTCGAGAATACAGTGTTTGACTTAAAAACATTGCAGCAATTATTTAGGCTATTCAATAATTGATGTTTCAGGAATGGCAAATATGCTGGTATGAATTTTGAACATTGATAATGGAGAGAGATAGATATATATCTATATCTATATCTATATCTATCTCATATATATATCCTGAATCAGGAATGACCTAGAGCAGATTGTACAGCATCCAATTCGTATCTCCGATTGCCTTGGAGATAGGCCCAACATTCTGGATTTATTTCTCACCTCTCATTCTTCTTACTCTGTCAGGCTTTTTGCTCCGTTGGGCTCCTCCGACCACAATTTTATATGTTTCTTGTCCTATCGCTCCAATTCGACCTTTGGATCCTCCCAAGAGGAGGCGCCTTTGGCATTTTGGCGCCGCTGATTGGGAGGCCCCTAGGCAATACTACTTTGATTTCCCATGGAATGGTTACTGCTTCCGTGGCCGGGGCTCTTCCGAGTGTGCTGTATGCATCAGGGAGGTAATTCTCTCGAGCAAGGAGGCGTACACTCCATGTTCTCTTCCTACTACTAATGCAAAATAACCTTGATTTAGCTTTACTTGTTCTAATGCTATCCGCACTAGAAAGGAGGTTTTCAGAAGGTACAGTCGGCATCCAATTCCTGACTCTCACTTCGCCTGTATTTCCACCCGGAATCGTGCAAAATCTGTTCTTCGACTCGCCAAAACTTCCTTCATCCGACAAAAATGTGAAACCCTATCCAATTTTAATTACTCTCGCTCTTTCTGGTATCAAGCTGAGAACCTCTCCAACAACTTTACCTCTTCTTCTTCTTCTTTCCTTCCACTTTTCCATTCCGACGGCTCAGTTACAGTCTCTTCTCCTGACAATGCTGAACTCTTCGCTCGAACTTTTGCCTCCAACTCAAACCTGGTCGATTCTAGTACTGTTCCTCCATCTCTTCCTCCCTTCGACTTAATTATGTCCGAAATTAGAATCTCTTCCAAAGATGTTCTTTCTGCCCTCTCTGGGATCAACTATAGGAAGGCGTACCCTGTTGTTCTCAAGAACTGTGCTTTTGTGCTGACATCCTGCCTAGGCAAGCTCTTTCATCTTTGTCTTTCATCTGGTACTTCTCCTTTCTGTTGGAAGTTTGCTTTCATTCAGCCTGTCCAAAAAAGGGTGACCGCTCTCAACCCTCCAACTAGTGTGCAATTGCTTTGATTTCTTGCCTTTCCAAAGTTTTTTAATCTATCCTTAATAAGAAGATTCTTAAACACCTCTCTCCTCGCAATTTTCTTTCAGATCGTCAGTATGTGTTCCGCAAGGGACGCTCTACTGGCGATCTTCTTGCATATCTCTCTGACTCTTGGTCATCCTCCTTTCAGGATTTCGGTGAAACCTTTGCTATTGCGCTAGTCATATCAAAAGCTATGATAGAGTCTGGCACAAATCTTTAATCTTCCCTCCTTCGGTTTCTATCCTTTTATCTGTGCCTTCATTTCTGATTTCCTTTTTGGCCGATCTATAGCTGCGGTTGTAGATTGCTATTGCTCTTCTCCTAGAGCTATTAACAGTGGTGACCCACAGGGTTCTGCCCTGTCACCCACTCTTTTCCTTTTATTTATCAATGATCTGTTAAGTCGCACTTCCTGTCCTATCCATTCTTCTGCCGATGATTCCACTCCACTTCTCCACCCACTTCACAGAGCGTCCCTCTCAACAGTAACTCCACGCTTCGCGTAGGACCACTATGGTACACCTGACCTCCGATCTTTCTGCCATTTCTGATTGGAAAAGAGCTTGTGGTTTTCAATACCTCAAAAACTCAGTTCTTCCATCCGTCTACTCGTCACAATCTTCCACATGACTATCCCTTTACCTTCAGTAATACACAACTCAGTTCTTCCTCCTCTGTTAACATTCTTGGTGGAATGTTAACCGAGTGGAATCAAAGGCTTTTCTTCTCATTAATTCCCCACCTCTTACTGACAGTCTTCAATCTCTCTCTCTCTCTTCGCCGCAATGTTACCTCACTCTCTACGCTATTATAACGGACACTGCTCTTCTGAACTCTCTAACTGCATGCCTCCTCCTTTAAGGAGAGCCGCATTACCAGACTTTCTACACATTCTCATTCCTTTTCTCTCCAACTCTCTAACGCAAAAGGTTAATCGATAGTTTCAATCTTTCATCTACTCAACCGTTGAACTCTGGAACAAACTTCCTCAATCCATCTTTTACCCTGTGTATGACCTCCAATCTTTCAAACGTAGTGTCTACGCATCTCGAAAACCCTGAGCCTTGATTTGGCTCTTCTTCTTCTATCGGGGAAGCGTTTTTGCGGGCATTCGCCCTTGTCCCTTCCTTCCTTCTGCATATATATATATTTGGTTAGCTTCCGCCCGAATTGTTCGTTCTGACGAAGGTCAAGCTTTTCACTCCACCTTAGACCTACAGTTTAACGTGGAATCCGAACCACGCCCCACCAGCAGCCCAGCGTCTTAATCACTAGGCCACCCAGAGTACCCATTTATCTACCAATCACTTTCTTTATTGTGTGAAATTCATCTCATATATATATATATATATATATATATATATATATATATATATTTTTTTTTTTTGTTTCAAAGTATGACCGCTCATGGCCACCAAAAGAAAGGTGGATAGCAGAGCGAACACAGGACGAAGACTATGAAACAGCGAACGGAAGTGAACAATAGACGGGGAGGAGGAGGGGGGGGAGAAAAATATCAGTCACAACCGGTAAAGAAGTCGGGAGCGAAGGAGGAAAGAGAACATCCCGGTTACCGAAAAGTAGGGACCTCCCGATAGAATAGCGCCAAGCCTATCACAAGGCCCGACGCTCTCCAAAAAGGGAAAATACTCTGCGCGCAGCGCAGAGTAAAGCGGACACTCCACCAGCAGGTGGGCAATTGTGAGTAAGATGTTACAATCGGGACATCGGGGCACCCGATCCCCGGCCATCAAATAGCCATGGATCAGGTGGGTGTGGCCAATACGGAGGCGGGCCAAAGCCACCTCCTTATGGCGCGACCGATGGAAGGAAGAGGACCAACATCCCAATTTGGGTTTAATCTTGCAGAGTTTGTTATTTGCAGCGCCATCCCAGCGACTCTGCCACCGGGAGCGCAAAAACCTACGGAAGCCAGGAATATAATCGGAAAAGGGGAGGGACACGGGCGAAACCTATAGTCGGCACGCGGAACGGGCAGCTCGATCGGCAGCCTCATTTCCAGCCACGTTAACATGTGCAGGAACCCAGCAAAATACCACCTCCTTGCCACCAGAAGTGACAAGGATATGGCACAGTAGCTGGATTCGTCGGACCAGTGGGTGGACAGGGTCAAAACACTCCAGGCCATCCAGGGCACTGCGGGAATCCGAATAGATGACAAACGACCCATCCGGATGCTCCTGCACCACCTCCAGAGCGCTCAGAATGGCATAGAGCTCCGCCGTGAAAACGGAAGCCTCATCAGGGAGACGGGTACATCGGGGAGCAAGGGCAAACGACTGGGGAACAGCCGCGGCCCCAACGCCCCCCGACGACCTCGAGCCATCCGTGAAGATCGCAACACATGCAGAGTGACACGCTGCATGCTGAAGGAACAGAGACCGAAGTAAGGCAGAGTCAGAATCGGCCCTGCGAACGGGGCGCAACGCCCTACAGCACGCAACAGGGGTGCTCTCCCAAGGTGCAACACCCCTGAAAGAGACCGGTATAACGGATGGAGGAGGAGTGCCCATACCATCGAGGAGGGAGGTCACCGTGTCGGTGAAATACCAACCCCCATCCCGGCAGAACGACCTCTCAACCACCTGGAACAGAGGAGAGGTGGGAAGACGGAGGATCCGGAGATAGTGCTTAGCAATAAGGAACGACCTCCGATCCTCCAAGGGAGGGATATCGCACTCAACCTGCAGACTATCAACCGGAGAGAAGCGGAAGGCGCCAGATGACATGCGCAGTCCTCTAGAGAGGACCGGATCAAGTATCCGAAGGGCCGTGCGGGAGGCGGAGCCATACACCACACTCCCATAGTCTAATTTGGACTGTACCAGGGACACGTACAAACGGAGGAGTGTCCGCCTATCCGCGCCCCATGTAGTATGCGACAGATGTCCCAGTAAATCGAGGGTACGTCTCGCGGACTCGCGCAGCCGGCGAAGGTAGGGAACCCAGCTCAAACGGCTGTCGAAAACCATACCCAAGAAGCGTACTGATGGAACGAGGGCCAGAGGCTGACCCCCGAGTGTAAGGTTAAAGGCCGGGATGGCGCCGGATCCCCGTCTCCTCGACGGAAGGAAGGCCACACACGAAGTCTTCGGGGAAGACAGCGTAAGGCCCACCGACGACGCCCAGCGTTCAACCCGATTGACCGCGAGTTGGACTTGCCTCTCCACGAGGGGGGGACTCGTCCCCGCGGTATAGACAGCCAGATCATCTGCGTAGATGGAACAGCGCAACGAGGGCGGAAGAGCTCCCGGTAGCGCAGACATAACCAGATTGAAGCAGAAGACGCTCAAAACACACCCCTGGGGCACCCCCTCCTCCTGAACATACAGGTCAGATAGGGCCGCCCCATTACGGACGCGGAAAGTGCGACGGCAGAGGAAGTTGCGAAGAAACGTGGGCAAAAAGCCCACAAAACCAAGAGACTTCAAACGGTCCATGACAACTCCCCGACGGTCGTGTCATAGGCCTTTTGGACGTCGAAAAAGACGGCCAGAACAAGATTCCGGCGGGAAAATGCCTCCCGTACATCATGGCCAAGGAGGAGAAGGGGTCCAGAGTACCCCGAAATCGACGAAAGCCATACTGGGTCGGGGGGTATAACCTAAGCGACTCCAATGTAAAGGAAAGTCGGACGGCCACCATCTTTTCAAGGAGCTTGCATAAGCAGCTCGTCAAGGCAATAGGCCGATAGCCCGCAACCTCTGCCGGATCCTTCCCCGGCTTAGGTATCGGGACCACAATCGCCTCCCTCCAACGGGAAGGGAACGACCCCTCAACCCACACCCGGTTGAAAAGATCCAGCAAGAAGTGCAGGGCCATCGGGTGCAGATTCCAAATAAAGTCATACGGAATGTCATCAGGGCCAGGGGCGGAAGAACGACGGGTTACCAAGGCAGCCCGAAGTTCCCGTATCGTAAAGAGATGGTTATAGGGCTCGTTCCCAGGGGGCGGGAACGTGACCTCCGATAAAGGACGATCCGCAGCTGAAGGCGAACGGGAAACCGCAGCAAAAGCACCGGCCAGCCGATCGGCCACAGCAGCAGGATCCGAAAGGAAGCCGTCCCCGTCCCGAAGGACAGGGCGACTAGCAGGGACCGACTTCCCCTCGATACTACGTACCTTCCGCCACAGCAGCAGAAGGGGTAGATGAGGAAATGCCGGACACAAAAGCACGCCAAGAGGCCCGACGGGCCAACTTGAGAGTCCGGCGGGCGAAAGCCTTCGCCCGCCGCATCTCAATCAAGTGGTCCGCGCGCCGGGTGCGGTGGAAGCGGCGCGTTGCCTCTTCCTCTCGCACACCGCCTGGTGACATGCTGGAGTCCACCACGGGACGCTACGCGTCCGCGGGTTACCGGAAGATCGAGGAATACAGTCCTCCGCGACGCTCATCACCACCCGCTCGAAGAACTCCAAGCTCTCATCCACAGAGCCAAAGCTCAATACCGAACGGACAATGACGGAACGAGCTCTGAAAGATGGCCAGTCAGCCCGCGCAAGGCACCACCTCGGTCGAGACGAGACGCCCGGCTGCGGTCCGACCGGCTCAAGACAGACTGGGTAATGATCACTGCCATAAGAGTCCCCCAACACCTTCCACGAAAAATCGAGTAAGGCATCGAGGGACACCAAGGAGAGATCAATAGAGGTAGATGAACCCGTGGGTTCGTGGAAGTAGGTAGGTTCGCCGGAATTGAGGCACGCGAAGGAAAGGTCCTCCATTAAGGAGAGCAACATGCCAGCAACATTAGTCGACCGGACATCTCCCCAAGCCGGGTCGCGACTGTTAAAGTCCGCGAGGAGGAGAAACGGTCGAGGCAGTTGCAACACCAACTCGCGAACCGCGTCGCGAGGAGGGTCATGAGGAGGAATATAAATCGAGCAGGCAGTGTACTGGCGATCTAAAAAGAGCCGCACAGCCACAGCCTGCAAGGAAGTACGAAGAGGCACACCTCGCGAGGGTAATGAATGGTGTACATAAATCGCTGCACCCCGCCGGCGTGTGCGCTCATCCGTGGTGCAAGGGAAGCCAACATAGCCAGAGAGACGAGGGAGAGCACGCGCAGCCAGGATAGTCTCCCGGAGACAAACACAGGAAGGCCGCTCGCTCTCCAGCAGGGAGGCAAGGTTCTCCCAGTTAGCTAAAAGCCCCCTACAGTTCCAATGCAAAATGGAACTGTAAGGGGAAGTGGCATTATAAAAAGCAGAGAAGGCAGAGAAATAGCCACGGACCAAACTGAGCAGCAAACTCAATGGTCCGTAACCAGGGACGGAATCGGCTTCCCCGACTCACCCCGAACGGGAGGGGTAGGGGCCACCGACCCCGCAGCTGCTTCACAGGTAGCAGAACGAGAGGTAGAAAGTGGAACAGGGAGTTCAGAGGGGGGCTCCCCTGAGGGGGGGGAGACGACGAGACGGGCCCAGCTGAAACCCCCGACTCCCCACCAGAGGGGGGCCGGGGAGAACCAGATGCTCTAGGGCTCGTCACACCAGACAAGTGCTGACGGGGAGGGGAGGAAAGGTCCATCACAGGTGGGAGAGGTAGATCCAGGAGAGAGACCCGACCACTCACAGCAGGAGCCGAAGGGAGAGAGACTCCATGAAGAAGGGCCAGGCTCCTCTCGACCGGGTCCACCATAGGAACCGAGTCAGTAATCGAGGGTGTCATGGGGCGGTGTACCTCAACCGACACCCGGACACTAGTCGGGGCACCGAGAGGCGACACCTCACCAGCCCTCCGTACAGGAGGGGGAGTCCCGAGCGGACCAGGAGCGGCGCGCCGCTTCCCTTCCGGTGAGGAAGGGGAAGCAGGGCGAGCAGCGGTCATGATCGGGTTTGGAGGACTCCGACCACGGCGACGCTTCCTCCTCCCCTTCGGGGCAGCACCTTCCCCACCCGAGAGACGAGTAGGCAAAGATCCAGACCCCAAGGCCGGAGAGGGAGAAGGGGCACCTGTAGGCAGGGAATCAGATGGGATGTCCGAAAGTGAGGCAGAGAGACAAGAAGGTCCCGCGGCGCCAGGAGGACCACCAACCCCCGGAACTTCCAGGGGGGGCACCACTCCGGTAGGCGCCGGGGTAGCACGGGAGGGGCCAGAGGACCCGCCAGAGCCAAGGGCCGCAGCATAGGACAACCCCCCTCCGCGGCTCCCGGTCACGGACCCTATCGCGCGCCTCCCGCGCACTAAGGAATTCGGTAGTCCTTAAGGACCGCACCTCAATTCAAACTTGAAAACGGGGCAGTCCCGAGAGGAGGAAGGGTGGGCCCCCGAGCAGTTCGAGCACAGCGGGGGGGGTTCGTGCACGGGGTAGGGTGCGCAGGCCCACCGCAGCGGACACACAGCTTACCTTCACGGCGGCAAGCAGAGCTAACATGGCCGAACCGGTTGCAGCCAAAGCAGCGAACCGGGTCAGGCACATACGGTCGCACCGAAAACTCACACGACCGGCGATCACCCATGCCCCAGAACACCTGGGCCGGGGGCACAAGGGAGTCAAAGGTCAGGAGCAGACGAGCGGACGGGGTCAGAGCACCATCCCAGCGCGACGAAAAGCGGAAGACCTTTGTAACCCCCTGGGGGGCAAGATCCTCCTGCAACTCGCCAACCGGGATTGACAGCAGACGGGAAGCGAAAATGGTGCCCTGACAGTTATTCAATTGCGGATGGGGAGTCACAGAAACTCTGCAACCCAAAACATCTTGCAACTGTAGAAGGGACTCAGTCACCACCGAAGAACGGGACTTCAAAAGAAGAGACCCATCCTTCAGAGGGCGGATATCATAACGACAGGGAACTCCCACAGTCTTAAGACGCTGGAACACCCGTTCCGAGTTGCCCGGAAGGGAGCCAGCGGAAGGGCGGAGAACAAGGAACCTGTCCACTGGACAGAAATTGACAGCAGGGACAGGTCCATGTGTAACCGTAACCGAGAGTGGGCGAGAGAACGAGGGCCGCGAAGACCCCGCCCTACGACCACCACGAGTCCGGCCACGAGAGCCAGACGCCGCAGAGGACGAGAGGGGGCCATACGGCTTGAAGGTCAATCCAGCGGAGTCAGAGGCCGCTGAACGACCAGAAGTAGAAGTCTTATCCAAATCCAAGGGCGGGCCAGAGTCGTCAACAAGAGGGGATTTAAGTTTTGAAATTGAACCCATAAACAATAGCTTTACAAAAAAGAGAGCCTCGGACCCAAGGCAATGCACCATCCGCCGCTGCATCCTTCAAGGCGCAGGCCCAACGTCCCGGTAGCCCGCCCCCCAACCCGACTGTCGTTTTAAAAATAGCAGATTGGCACTACGGAGATTTGTCCGTTAAGGGCCCAGCAAAGACCCAATCCAGACGCAGCAGCGGTCCGGGCGCCCAGACCGTCCCCGGAGCACGGCTCAGCCACGGAGCGATGCCCCCCGGCGGGTGCACCCGATGACCCCAAGACTGCAAAATACAAACAGAGAGGGGGGGGATACTACAATTGACAGAGGCACAAGACCGAGTCAAGAGAAAAGAAATTCCGGTTGAAACGGAAAAAAAGGGGGAGCTAAAAGAAAAGTAAGGGAAAAAAAAAAAAAAACCCGCAACTAGGTAACTCTTCGCCCACACCCCGCGGGGAGTTGAGGAAACCCCAACAACACACGAGGTGTACGAGCCCCCTCGGCCCGGCAAGCCGGAGTACCTAATCGAGGGGGATATATATATATATATATATATATATATATATATAATATATATATATATATAATATATATATATATATATATATCACACTATATGATCAAAAGTATTCGGACACCGCATGGTTTTGGGAAAAATGGTTTTATTATGGCATTTAGTAACCAGTAGGTCCACCCTTTGCTTTTATTACAGCGTCAACACGTCGAGGCATACTTTCCACCAGTTTTCAGTTTTCGGTAAGTCTGTGCAGGAATGGCTCGCCATTCCTCTTGCAGAGCTGATGCAAGAGATGCAAGTGAAGCCGGGCGTGGTGTGCGGTTTCGTATCCGTCGCTCCAGTTCGTCCCACATGTGCTCGATTGGGTTGAGATCGGGCTCTGAGCAGGCCAGTCTAACAAATCCACCTTATTTTCACGAAACCAGTCCTGCACACGCCTTGCAGTATGGCAGGGAGCTCGATCCTGTTGAAACAAACAATGGCCATCTCCGTAGTATTGCCACAGTGTAGGGAGGGCCGAATTGTCCAGAACGTCGAGATAAACGTCAGCGTTAATGTAGTGGGTATAACAACCAACGGGCCGAGACCTAGCCAGGAAAAACAACCCAATACCATGATGGACCCTCCACCGAACTTCACCGTTGGACGTACACAGTCAGGAAGAAGCCATTCTCCGGGCTGTCGCCACACCCAAACACGCCCATCAGACTGGAAGAGTGAATACCGCGACTCGTCGCTCCAAAGAACAGTTTTCCAGTCCTCCACGGTCCAGGAACGACGGGAGACACACCAGGCCAAACGACGCGTGGCATTAACTTTTGTAATCAGTGGCTTGTGTACAGCTGCTCTACCATAATAACCGAGTCTGTGCATCTCTCTGCGGATAGTTACAGTACTAACGGAGGTACCGGATGCTCTTCCTACCTCCTCAGCGATGGAAGCGGCAGAGGACGTGCGGGACTTCTTGACATGTCGTACCAGACTTCTTCTATCACGTTCCGTCAGTTTTCGTGTCGTCCGGAACGTTTTTTCGCGTTAGTTGCACCGTCGTGCTTCCATCTCATGATAACATCCGCTACAGTCGACTTTGGTATATCCTGTTTGGCTGCAATGTTTCGTATAGAAATGTTACTTAAATAACATCCGATGACGAGTCCACGTTGGAACTCGGAGAGTTCACGTCCGCGCGGCATGGCTTCACAACAGTTACTGATAACTTAACAGAACACCTCAGCATTATAGTTTCGCCACGCTTTTTCCCAGCATACCTTTCGGCGAAGGTGATATTTGCAGAAATGCGGATTTTCCGGGGTGTCCGAATACTTTTGATCATATATATATATATATTATATATATAATAAATAATTTGGAGAAGCTGAATGCAGCGGATAAGTGTGTTGCTTCAGGCAATTTAAATATACAAATAATATTGACAAGGTAAAGAATTTTCGTTATTTGTTATTACTCTCGAAAATTCTTGGTGAAAGTACATATCGGCACTTTTTCTCACTCCACTTAGAGCCACACACACACACACACACACACACACACACACACACATATATATATATATATAATACATATATATATATATATATATGTGTGTATTGTGTGTGTGTGATACCCGTTCTGGCATTCCCCTGAACTTTGTCATTTGTGCCTTAGGAAAATCATCGCGTTGTCTATTCACTTTTGTCAACCCTCTATATATACACACCTTTGTATACTTATATATACCTTTCAACCTTTCAAATGTTCCGCGTGATGATTCCTCTATTCACGAAGGCCAAGCTTGTCGCCCCCTCTTCTCTGGTGATTCGCGTACGACGGCTATGGGACACCTAACATTTGATCTTTCTGCTATATCTGATTGGGGCAGAGAAAACGTTGTGGCTTTCAGTGCCTCAAAAACTCAGTTCCTCCATCTGTCTACTCGTCACAATCTTCCACACAACAACTCAATCCTTCCTCTTCTCAACATTCTTGGCGTTTCCTTTTCTCGTGATTTTTCCTGGAAAGATCGCATAAAACAGCTTCTAAAAGGTTAGGTGTACTGTACCGCCTCCGTGGTGTGGTTTCTTCACCCCGCTCAGTTGCTGTCTCTGTACAGGGGTCTTGCTCGCCCCTGTATGGAGTATGCTTCTCATGTGTGGGCCCTGTGGGGTGATTCAACCCACATAGCCGTACTTGACCGGGTGGAATCAAAGGCTTTTCGTCTCATCAATTACCCGCTTCTTACTGATTGTCTTCAGTCTCTCTCTTCGCCGCAATGTTGCCTCATTCTCTCTTTACTATCGCTGTTATAACGGACATTGCTCTTGTGAACTCTCTAACTGCATGCCTCCTCCTTTAAGGAGAGCACGCAGTACCAGACTTTCTACACTCTCATTCTTTTTCTGTCCAGCGATCTTATGCAATGGTTAATCGGTATTTTCAGTCTTTCATCTACTCAACCGTTGAACTCTGGAACAATCTTCGTCAATCCATCTTTCCTCCTGTCTATGATCTCCCATCTTTATATAGGTTGTTTTTCGGTGCTGTTTTGTTGGGCAAGTCGCAGCGGGTATTCTAGTGTGTGTGTATATATGTATATATATATATATATATATATATATATAGCTAGGAATAGGAGGGCGAAAAGATGGTACATGTTTATTAACAGACGTTTCGGAAAAATTCAATTTCCATCATCAGTGCTAAAAAGTTTAAAAACAAATAGAAATAAATAAGTATAATAAATAAAAACGAACAATAAATTAAAATGGCGCAACAATTAGCGAGAATTAATAGTTAGTTACAATATATATATTAAATTAGAAGATTAAAAATTAAATGATATAAATTATAAAAGTACGGACAATAAGTAAAATATAAAACGGTTTAGGTGAAATAGAATTGAAGGGGTCTTACTAGATTAACGTAATAAGAGACTAATTGTACAGAAGATTGGGAATGGTTGCCTGTTGAAAGAATTCCATATTAGAAAGATGGAGCCGGGCGGAGTGATGGTGGATTTCTTTTGAGTTAGAGTTTATTTGGCAATGTTTAAATTGAAAGCGGAACTGTAATCGTTGAGGGTTGGCTGGATACTGAGGATATAAAGGGACTCAAGTATGCGGAGGTCGATTAGTTGGTTGGCTGAATTAATGATTTTGAAATTGGAGGAAAGTAACGGGTGGTTGTGAAGGTGGCAGTGATCCCTTATTGCTGATTTGGAGGGTTTGTTCAAGGCTGTGAAGTTCTTGTAGAAATCCCACGATGCTTGTCCACTCTTGTTTGATATTGGCGGATGGTACTGCCAATATAGTTCGCTTTGCAGCGAACACAATTAAAAGCGTAGATAGTGGACGAAGTGGCTGGGGTGTTTTTTCTTTATGGTTGAGGTAAGATTTGATACTATTGTTGTTGGTGAAAGCGAAATTAAATTTAATTTGGGGGTAAAGCGGGGTGAGTAAGAGACGGAGTTCTGAAAGTATTTTGTGGCTAATGTGGTCGTAATAGGTCGTAATATATATATACACACACACATTTTAACTGCAAACACAAGCGTCGTTCTCTCTCTCCTCATTCATTATCGATATTAAGGTATAAAAAAAACAGACGTAGACGTCATGAAAATAAAAAAATTAACCTTTGGTATTATTTTTTACCAAATTACAAATGTAATTATTTGCAACCATTAAAATTGAGTTACGAATGGCGATCAACGATATTTTGTGTGGCTCAAATTAAAATACATTTTAATTTACAAACTTATATTTACGCTACATTTTACTTAACTAAAAATAAGTTTTTTTTAGTCTCACTCTTTTAAAATCCCTAATTTGTAATTTTAATTCCAAATCTTTTTCAAATAAATATTCATTTATATTTAATAATAATAATAATAATAATAATAATAATAATATAATAATAATAATAATAATAAAATATACATATGCGCCTCGGTGGTGTAGTGGCTAGCGTCGCTGACTACGATTCCATCGGCCCCGAGTTCGAGGCCCGGTGACTGCAGCGGCGCGCAGCAAAACCCAGCTGTTCATCCTTCCACACAATAAAGAAATTATATTATATTATATTCCTGCCTCAGTTTCTACGAATAATATAAATAGTACTAATAGCCCTCTCTCTTCCCCTAGTTCCCAACCCTTCGGTCGAGTGCGTAATGGAGCCCCATTGAGAAAACCTAAGACTTGTCTACCAGTAATAACAAACAATAAAGGTCTCTGTTTTAGGTTTCAATTGCATATATGTCTATCCTTAGTATATGAACTGTCATTGTATTAATAATATTTGTCATATGGACTATAGTCTGCCAATAAACCTTTTCATTTTCAAAGAGTTAAACGAGGTCTCATTGTGAGGATGGAGTTCATGCGAGTTTGAAACAGAAGTTTTTAACAAAACAAAACTGACTAAATAAATAAATAGATATCACATAACTCTGGATTTTAATTGAAAATATGAAGGCTTTATTACTATTATTAAGCTCCATTCTTCTTCTTTGTTCTAAATATACAGGGTGTACACAAATTATCTTTACAACTTCACTCTCAAATAAAATTATTAAGAAACGAGGTACACATACCGTTTTTACGCTATCTTTGAGAGAAAGTAATAAAGTTTCACATAACCTCAAGCACATTCAACATGGGCACCATTTGTTACACATAAGACGTCCAAACGGTATTCTATCTACATCCATGTATGATGCAACATTTCAACGTCAACTCTTGCAACAGCATTTCTGGTCTTTAAATCGTCGATGTTGGCCAGTGGAGTTGTTTACACGCAATCTTTTACATAACCCCATAGAAAAAAGTCACAGGGTGTTGTGTCTGGTGACCTGGCCAGCCAAGATATGGGCCCCCACGGCCAATCCACCGATTTGGGAAATGCATGGTAAAAGAATTTCTTACCAATTTCATAATTTGTGTACACCCTGTACAATAATGTGACAACTACCACGTAAAACTATTACTTTCTCTCACAGATGGCGCAAAAACGGTATGTGTACCTCGTTTCCTAATATTTTTATTTGAGAGAGAAGTTGTAAAGATAATTTGTGCACACCCTGTATATATATATTTATTATATTTATGTACCTCTCTCTCTCTAAGTATATATATATATATGTGTATATATATATATATATATATATATATATATATACAGGGTGTTTGAAAACTTTCTGTACAAATTGTAATGGGGGATAGGCAACACCAAGACAAACCCTTTTCGTCTATAAATGTATGTCCGCTGACGCCACCATTCGGCGCGAGAGGGCGCCGCTGCAATTGGCTAAAAGGTGAAGTGGGCTAGACTCGCGCTTGCCGCGGGCATTCTTAAATCGGACGTAGTACGCGTAACATGGAGCGCTTCACGACTGCTTAGATGGCTGACATGCATATGGTGTATGGGCTGCCAATGGAAACGGAAGAGCTGCTGTGAGGTTGTACCGACAGCGCTTCCCAAACAGACGTGTGCCAAACCACCAAACGTTTGCGCATTTGCATCGGCGACTGCGAGAAACTGGAACATTCCATGCAAACATGCATGACACTGGTCGGGAGAGAAACGTGCGCACTCCTGACGTCGAGTCTGGCAGGCAGCAGGTACGGCCCAATCAACTTGCTATGGACGATACCCGCCCAAACATTGACGGCGAACCGTTCTTGATGAGCATGCACCCGTGTAGCATGTGGATTTGCGTGCGCCCACACGTGAGAATTGTGCATGTTAAACACACCCTCACGTGTGAAACAGGCCTCATCTGAGAACAGCACATAAGCCGGAAAATTAGGCTGCACCGCTGTCTGCTGCAGAAACCAGCGTGCGAATTCCACACGAAGAGGGTAATCCCGAGGTTGTAATGCCTGGACTCTCTGACGATGAAACGGATGTAACTGCTGCTCGTGCAACACTCTCCAGACCAGGTCGTGGTTCAACCGAGGATACGTGCAACACCTCGCGTGCTTGCGCTTGGATTGTCCTCAAATCGCCGTAGGATTTCTTCTTCCATGTCAGGAGTGCGCACGTTTCTCTCCCGACCAGTGTCATGCATGTTTGCATGGAATGTTCCAGTTTCTCGCAGTCGCCGATGCAAATGCGCAAACGTTTGGTGGTTTGGCACACGTCTGTTTGGGAAGCGCTGTCGGTACAACCTCACAGCAGCTCTTCCGTTTCCATTGGCAGCCCCATACACCATATGCATGTCAGCCATCTCAGCAGTCGTGAAGCGCTCCATGTTACGCGTACTACGTCCGATTTAAGAATGCCCGCGGCAAGCGCGAGTCTAACCCACTTCACCTTTTAGCCAATTGCAGCGGCGCCCTCTCGCGCCGAATGGTGACGTCAGCGGACATACACTTATAGACGAAAAGGGTTTGTCTTGGTGTTGCCTATCCCCCATTACAATTTGTACAGAAAGTTTTCAAACACCCTGTATATATATATATATATATATATATATATATATATTGTGAGAAATTTAGGTACAATTTTGAATTACATGTATTAAAAACAAAGTTTGATTTTCGTCTACCGATTCAAAATACAGATAGATACTATCTATCTATCTATAGTTTGAACACGAAAATCAAACTTTGTTTTGAATGCATGTAATTCAAAATTATACCTAAACTTCTCTGTTAAAATAAAGAATTACGGTAACTTCTAAAAATATCTAGATGCACATTTCTCCGACTTCTGTTTTTACCACTTATTTTTTCACCAATTTTGAGTTGCACAAAAAATTATAGAAGTCCATAAAAGAGAGAGAGAGAGAGGAGAGAGAGAGAGGAGAGAGAGAGAGAGAGACTATAAAAAATGGCAAACGTTGGCACAATTGTATGATATGAAGATATAAACACATTTCAAAGCACTTTTAGTGGTTCTCACAAAGCTTTTTTTCCAGACTTCCAAAAGAAAATAAAACTTAAGCGATTCATCAATCATATACGATTAAAACGCTTCAGATACTTCAGAGAGATTCCTTTCAAGATAAATCTAAGAAAAGGTAAAAATGTTTAATTTCTATTTCATTTTAAGAGATATATATTGTATACTGTATAGAGGGTGGCTCAAAGGTCAGGAAATAAAGGGTCATCATTGCATAAATTATAAATTTTTTCAAGTAAAAAATTAAAATTTTTAATTTTTTTAACAAAAGTACTTTTTATTTGAAAATAGTGGGGACCATAGAACGGAAAAAGTCATTGTCTCCGTCTCCTTTGACTACTGACTTTTATACCACCCTGTGTATATATAGATATATATACACACTCAAACATCCTTAACAGCGTGGGGAATGTGGCTGCAATGGAACGACATCAGGAGGGGACAGTGAAAATACGGGGACTTCAGTGCCTGAAATTAAGAGTCTGATTAAAGAGCTAAAGACGAGCGAATCGCCAGGGATAGATAACTTGTCGAATGAGCATTTAAAAGTATATTAATGATATGATCAATCTTCGTATCTCATTACTGTCCTCAGCCATGCTTGCTCACAGTTATATTCCAGCCGAGAAACTTTTGCTACGCCGACGAAATGATTATTTATGGTCGTCTCCCCTAATCAGTTTGGTTTTAAAAAATCTCATTCAGCCGACCTGTATTTATGTTCTGAAGGAGACTATTTAAATATACTGAGAGTAATTCAAGTATTTATAGTTGTTTTTTGGATAGAGGCAAAACATGTGAAAGAATGAATCATAATATTATATTTTAAAAAAATTAGAAGATTAGAAGACAAGAATGTTCCGCTATACTATATTTCAAATAGGAGACCTCTCTTTCTTATAAGTGGGGGCATTTCAGCGAGCATCCACACTTGGCCCCTCCTTTCTACACACACACACATATATATATATATGTGTGTGTGTATATAGTATATATATAATAAAAATAAATCAATACGTTTATAACTTAAATGGAAGGATGAAATGTTTAAAAAGTTTTCACAGAGCACAATTCCGCACACACGTCCAACTCGGGGTGCGAGTAGCTCGCAGTAGCATTGCCAAACAAATAGGGGGTCAATGTACTGATGAGGCTTCCGTTCGTGGTTCATCACCACTGAAAGCAACAATGCTCCGTCTTAGCCCATTTCAAAGAACATCCGACTCCTTATTCGTTTTTGTTTTTGCGCCATTTTCGTTATATTATACTGTATACACACACACACACACACACACACACACACACACACATATATATATATAAACAAACAACCACAGGGAAAAGGAAAAAGAAATACGAAATCCGAGCGCTTCCGTGATATATTCACATCTTCAGGGAAAAACAAGTAATAGGAGAATGTTATTACTTGTTTTTCCCTGAAGATGTGAATATATTACGAAAGCACTCGGATTTCGTGTTTCTTTTTCCGTTTCCCTGTGGTTGTTTGCTTATTAATAAGATCACGTGTTATTCTGTGATTTTACTGCATATATATATATATATATATATATATATATATATATATGTGTATATATCAGGGCTGGCAGGTCGGATCCGGACCCAGACCCAGACCCGGGTTTAACCCGAAAGTGAGATAAGACCCGGACCCGATAGTGAATTAGAAAAAAGACCCGGACCTGAAAGTGAATTTTGAAATTGACCCAGACCCGACCCGAAAGTGAAGGACCCGCACAGATGGGTTTTTAGTTTACAAAATTTATGTGCGCGCCTTTAGATTTGGCAACAATGTATTGAATATCACTCCACCCTCCAAATGACTCACTGAAAGTGGAGAGTTAACGGTGACGGAAGAACAGCCTAATCCTAATATATTTTATTGTTTGTTTGTGAGTTGTGTACTGTGTACATTGGTTGGTCTCTAGTTCTTCGTTTGCGATTTATTTGAATTTGCAATGCAATGCCTTTACAAGGTCTTTTTTCGGTGGGGAGTGGTAGCAAAAAACTAGCCTAACAAATGAATATTTTAATAATAATAATATTGATAAAACATCTACATGCCAAATTGAAGTGTGGAAAAGTGTATAGCGGCAATCATGTGACAAACCTAAAGCGACACCTAAAATCGTGTCACCCAGACATATATCGTAAAGTTGAGGATCATGATAAAAGCCTACCTAGCACTAGCAGTACTTCGAAAACTCAAATACAAACCAAGGGAATGAATGAAAGTTCTTCGGACGAGACCTCTGCCGCGGACCCCATTGAAAAAGAATTGCGACAAAAGGAAAGATTACTTCAGAAGGAAGGACGAATTCAAACTGTGTCACTGAGTGCGAAGTTTGATGCAGGTGTGATACAGTTTGAAAAATGTCCTCGCCTCGCGAAAGAGAGAGATTCAGCTGGGAAACTGATCCATCGAGATCCCATGAAATGGTGGATGGAAATGGGAGGAGAATTAAAACAGGCAGCCTTGGTAGCACTGCACACAAGTTAGCGTTGAAAGATTGTTCTCCGCTCTAAGCTTCATTCTGAACCCGCAAAGAAATTCTCTTTCGCAATCATTATTAGACGCAGTATTGTCTTTGCGATCGAACGGTGTTGGGGAATAAAGTCTTCTCAAATAAAATAGTGTAGAATAATCCTAATAAAAATATTTCAGTTAAGAAGCGCATATATATATATATATATATATATATATATATATATATATATATATATATATATAATGTTATGATGTTTCAGACCAACAAAGACCCTAGGATCCACTCATGGCTGGTCTACCTAACTGTAATTGTAATTGTGTATTGTGCATGTCCTCCGTGGCGACGGAGGGGACCTACAATTTCACGTGGGTTCCGAACCACAAAGATCATAAGAGCATATGAAATTTTTATAGTGGGCACACTAGGGGCCACTTCGGCCCATCGAGGTGGCTCCACTATGTAAAAACTGCCTGTACATTGGCAACAGCCAATTTTTACAAAACTAAATAATTATCAATTTAAAACTAAAGATAGAATCTCTGGATCCAGAGGATCAAGTCATAATAGACTACTATCCACAAATATGTTACACTCTATATCTATTTATAACCGACATGCAAATATATCAGATCCAAAGAATCCAGTCAATTTCATTACGGTATCCATCATACCAGTACCTTGCCAACCAAAAATAAGTCACGGTCCATATCAATTGCGGACCAAGTCACAATTTACACCATATACATTACAATATATATACTTAGGAGGAAAAGTGTAGGTGTGGCTGTAAAGACTGTACAGTAATGTAGAAATGTGTGTGCACCCATTATGGGTCCCCCATTTAAAGGTGTTTGTGGGGCAAGTGAAGATCATGAGTTTTTCAATACCTCACAGTACTATGGGGGCACCTCTCGGCAGAGGAATCTTTTTAAATGGGGTGTGTAAGGATAGGGAGTATCCCCTAACCCAAGATGCTGCCTCCCTATATCCCACAACACTTGTAAAATTATGTTTTCTTAAATTTGTTCTACATCTCGACTTAAATAATTTCACACTATGACCTCTCGTCTGGTTATTGTGATCTTTAATGAAAAGCGAATCAAAGTCTATCTTATCCAACCCTTAATTTTACTACCTTAAACTATACCCAATCTATCAACATATGCGTCTAATCGATTTTTAAACATGTTTATAGACGTGCTACTAATTACTTCTACTGGCAAACTATTCCACCTATTTACTATTCTATACGTAAAAAAGTTTTTGGCAACTGTTGTCTCGAACCTTCTACTTGTCAACTTACCCGTTATTTCGAGTCCTATTATATTGAGATATTTCGAAAAAGCTATCTCAATCTACGTTATCGAACCCATTCATAATTTTGAAAACGTGGATTAGAATTTAGATCACCCCTTTGCCTCCTAGTCTCGAGTGTAGTAAATTTTAACTCTTTAAACCTATCCTCGTACGACTTTAACCTAAGCGACGGAATCATCTTAGTTGCTCGTCTTTGAACTCTTTCGATTTTGTCTATATCTTTGCGTATATGCGGATTCCAAAATTGGATCGCGTACTCCAAATGGGGTCTAACTAATGATTTATAAAGAGGAACTATAATATCGCGCGATTTGTACTAAAAATTCCGAGCTATAAAACCTAACACTTTGTTCGCCTTATTGACCGCTGCTGTACTTTGTTTCGCTACTTTTAAATCACCAGTGACTATAACTCCTAAATCTTTTTCCTGCTCTACGCTTATCAACTCTTTCCTTGACATACTATACGCAAAATTATCGTTACGCAAACCTATATGTAAAATTTTGCACTTATCGACGTTAAATCTCATTTGCCATGTGACTGACCAATCAATGATTTTATTCAGATCATTCTGGATTTTACCTCTATCTTCGTCATTAATCGCCCTACCACCCAGCTTCGTGTCATCCGCAAACTTTGAAACTACTTACTAGGCCGATATCTAAATCGTTAATATATATAAGAAAAAGCAAGGGGCCCAATATAGAACCCTGAGGAACGCCGCTCGCTACATTAGCCCAACACGACTCCGCTCCATCAACGACCACCCTCTGTTTCCTACCTCGCAACCACTCTTCTATCCAATTTATTACTACACCCCTGATTCCATGAGCCTTAGTTTTCTCAATGAGTCTTTTGTGCGGTACGGTGTCAAACGCTTTTTGAAAATCTAAATACACTACATCAACCGCCCGATGACTATCGTAAACGTCAACCACGCTTTGAAAAATTCTAAAAGATTAATTAAGCAAGATTTGTTTCGCCTAAAATCGTGCTGCGTACTTCTAACTAAGTTATGCAATTCTAACTGTTCGACTCTATGATCCCTAATTATTGATTCCAGTAGCTTACCTACAACAGACGTTAAACTGATTGGCTTATAATTTCCCGCCGCATCTTTATCGCCTTTCTTAAAGATAGGTTACGTTTGCTAACTTGAAATTATCTGGTACGCACCCCTCAGAAATAGACGCATTAAAAATCTTTGTTAGCGGCACAACAATGCTATCTTTTAATTCTTTTAGTTGCATGGGATATATGGAATCCTGCCCCGGTGATTTACGCATTTTCATTTCATCAATATAGCGCATTACCTCCCCTTCACTAACCACAATATTATCCAAAATATTACCATTATCAAAAGGTATTATGTCTATGACCGTAGGGATATTCGTTACATCTTCTATAGTAAAAACTGACGTAAAGAATTCGTTTAGCAAGGTAGCCATTTCCTTGTTTTCAGAAACTAGCTCTCCGTTAACATTTTTCAACGGCTCCAAGACACTTTTTACTGGATTTCTATTGTTGACGTATTGAAAGAATCGCTTGGGGTTTTCTTTACCGTCACGAGCTATGGAGAGTTCAAATTCGCGCTTGGACTTTTTTATTACACTTTTCGCTTCATGCCTTAGAGATATGTAGTTGTTTCGTAACCACAAATTGTCTATCGCACTTATGTAGCCTATAAGCCCTATCTCTACTCTTTATAATGTCTCCTACTCTAGAAGTAAACCACAAGGGCTTGTTATTTACTTTCGCACGCTTAATTTTGTACGGTACACATTCCTCATTTATAGTCCTAAATACTGTTTCAAACGATTCTCACATTAGTTTTGCGTTGGAGTTCCCCATTACGTTTTCCCAATTGACGTGTGACAATTTATTTCGAAATTTACAAAAGTCTGCGTGCTGGAAGTTGGGAATTTTAGTCGAGTTCGCTGGTTTCGAGTGACTTACTGAGAGGACAAACTCTACCATATTGTGATCGTTATTGCTTAACGGTTCTATTACTTGAAGATCAGTAATTAGCCTATCATCTGTAGTTATTCGTAGGTTCCCCAACCTTTTGAATAAGAAAGCTATCCTCGAGAAAATTAACTAAACGATTACCTTCCGCGTCTCCCTGCATTGTATCGTAATTCACGTTGGCGCAATTAAAGTCACCCATAACTAAAGCCTGCTCACTACCTATTCTTTTTAGTTCACGATATAACGCTTCGTCCGTATCAGCTGTTTGAGTAGGGAGCCTATATATAACCGCAACAAGTTTGAAATCGTTCAATTTAAGTTCTGCTATAGTCGAATCTATTGGTTCTGGCATTGTGTGCTTTACTTCTATAACGTTCGCAATATTATCTTTGAAATACAACATAACACCGCCTCCTCGCCGACCTGTTCTGCTTTTAACAAAAAGTCTATAACCTCTAATTTGATACTCCCCTACAAAGTCACGTGTTTCAGTGCTAAGCCACGATTCATTTATCGCAATTAAATCATAGTCTTTAGACGCAATTAAAGAAAAAAATTCGTTTATTTTATTTCGTAAGCTACGAGCATTTAAGGATAGAACCTTCAAATTGTTTGCAATATATATAATATATGTTTGTAATATATATATACTCTGTATATTCAAAATAAAAAAAATCGGTTAAAAATTCGGAAATCTCTTTCCTGTCTTGCCACAACTTTCAATATACAGTAGATTCTAGGAGAAATAAGTATAGGCTATGCCTCTATATCAATATCTGTTTTGAAGAAGTTCACAGAATATGTTGCCCTCAAAATATAAAGACAATATTACTACCAAATGACTTTAATTATTTCATATCGGTTTTATTTTTGTTTTTTAAGATAAACAAAGTATTTAATTTTAATGCAAGATGATAATTTCCATTTGAGTTCACTCAAAAAAATATAGAATTTGTTTTCACAAAATTAATTAAAATTTAGAATAAGGGGGCTGAAGAGAGCAATCATACATCGTACTTTGCCCCTTAGCAATGCAGGGCCGTTTCCTGGCATAAGCAGACTAAGCGGCCGCTTAGGGCCCCGCTGCTACTAGGGGGCCCCTAGACAGGCTCCCAGGTCATAGCTCAGTGGGCAAGAATAGGAATATAGCTGAAGTTATTATTAATATTATTGTTATTATTATTATTATTATCCTTATTATTATTGTCGTATTAATTAAAGTTTTTGTATGAGACAAATGTGATAAAATGGAGACAAACGAAACGTTTTGGTCGTTGTGTGTAAATAACTATTGTGAGATCTTATTTCTAAATTATTTAACTTTATTCTTACTATATGCTTATACTTTCCTAAATGCTTAATTTTTCTAGTATTGTAAAACATTATTTCACTAATTTACTAATTATTAAGAGATTTTGTAACACTAAAACCTAGGATTATTTTCGTTACGTTTTCAAGTTTATTAATTCTTTTCTCATCTTTTTCAGATAATGTGAATTTTGTTGGTTAAAACCTAAATGGTCTGATTATTTGAATATATTTGATTAACATTACAATTATAACAATTATCATCATCATCATTATTATTATTATTTAGCCATCCTCAGCAAAACCCGATGATCATCATGAGCCAACAGCAGGACCATCCTCTATGCAACCTCAAACACCAGTAGAAGTAGAGCCTGATGAACCAACAAGTGGCCCATCTTCTGTTCAGCTTCAAACACCACACACAGGCATTTCTACTGAGCAACAAGAACCAAGATCTGCTCCACCGGTTGATCCGTATGACTGGCCAGTTGTCCTATCAGATGCCTTGAAGACAGATCTGGTGTCTCGAGAACTATTTCAAATCAGTCCAGATTTCACATTCCCTAAAAGAGAGGACGGTAGAAGTGTTCATCACCATTACATGTACAGAACATTAATTAATGGGGAAAAAATAAAGCGAAGCTGGCTGATGTACTCTAGAAGAAATGATGCTCTTTATTGCTTCTGCTGCAAGTTGTTTTCAAGGAAGTCGTACAAACTAATTACGGGTGTTCAGGTAAGGTTATTAAAGAAGAACTGTCGTGCACTCTATGTTCCATGTGGGGATCACACACTGAATCTTGTAGTGGCTGATGCAGCTAAAGCTTCCACAGATGCCATCAGCTTCTTTGGCAACGTACAAAAATTGTACAACCTTTTTGCAGCACCTACACAGAGATGGACAGTCCTAAAGAAGCACGTGAACATAACACTCAAGTTGGAGTGAAACCAGGTGGGAGAGCCGGCTTAAGAGCATTGAGGCTGTGCGATACCAGAGTCACATCAGAGAGGCCCTGTTGGAAGTCAGAAACAATGCACAGATGCCATAGCCAGGACTGAAGCACAAGCACTTGCAGAGGAGGTAGGGTCTTATCGCTTTCAGATTTGCACAGTAGTATGGTATGACATTCTTCATGCAGTTAACCATGTGAACAAACTTCTGCAGTCTCCTACAATGCAGTTTGATGTGGCAGTCAACCTCCTCACAAAAACAAAAGACTCTCACCAGCTACAGAAACACAGGTTTTGTTGCAGCACAAGTCGTAGCTAGGGACATATGTGAGGAAATGAATGTGGAGGCTGTGCTGAAGGAGAAGCAGCTCAGATCCACAAAAAAGCACTTTGCTTACGAAGCTCCTGACGAACCATTTACAGAAGCCTTAAAGAGGCTGGAAGTCAAATTTTTCAGTGTGGTGGTAGATTGTGCCATCGGGTCAATAAATGAGATTTCAAAACATTAGGTGATGTGAGGGACATATTTGGGGTTCTCCTAAACTTCACCACAATGAACAAGGAAGACTTGTCCTGCAAGTGTGAAAAGCTCTCTAAGATACTGAGCTCTGGAGCTGACTGACATTGATGGAGGAGAACTGGCCCTCGAAATTAAGAACTTGCCGACTTTACCTTCACACAACATGACTGCATTGGAGCTTCTCTCCTTCATTCATCAGAAGCAACTGGAGGAACTATAACCCAATCTCTGGGTTGCACTAAGAATTGCCTGCACTCTACCTGTGACAGTAGCGTCAGCTGAGAGGAGCTTCTCTAAGATGAAGCTAATCAAGAACTACCTCAGATCATCAATGGGGCAGGATCGCCTCAGTAGCCTTGGCATCATAAGCATCAACCAGGACGTTGGCAGGGAGATTTCATATGATGATGTTATTGATGATTTTGCCCAGAAAAAATCTAGGAGGCAAAAAATTTGAAGATACAAACTGTTCTGTATAACTGTTAGCTATTACACGATTGTATAGTAGAGTTAGTAATTGTTTGGTAGTTGATAATTGCATTAATTTTTATACATAGTTCTGTCATTTATTCTAAATAATGTATAAGCTAATTTTCAGGAATTTCATGAAGAGTATTTTTTCTGTTTGTCTTCTGAAAGTACATATTATTTGTTTTGGACGTAAATGTTTCATAATTGTTTTTTATTAACAGTCATTTTTTGTATGTGTGTGCTGAGGTGATGTAGTAAGGCGTGAGTTGGTGGATGGACGGGTGGGGCCTCAAATGGGTATACTGCTTAGGGCCCCCTAATGGCTAGAAACGGCCCTGTAGCAATGCGTGTATAACTATACCTAGTTACTATTAAATATTAATACAATTAATACACTTACATTCAAACATTTCCAAAATCGGATTAATTAATATATATGGTTAGGCTACTACCGTATAGCCATATAATGTTTTACTGTTTCAGAAAACATGTTAATGTAGCTACGGTAGCAGTCTTATTACCTATTCTATACCACATTATAATTATTACATTTTTAATAATGGACCCGACCCAGACCCGGGTCATATACTGA
>JAJOZX010012264.1:0-27500 GCA_023014485.1 Bathynomus jamesi
GTGCTTGAAATCAAGCACAAATTGCGCCTTTACAGTTTTGGAAAATAATTCGCCTAGAAATATGAAAATATTTTGTTTGTTTGAATATTTTTTTCTTTTTTGGTGACACTAATATAATTTGTAAAAACTACTGATTATATTTTTTAAAAAATGTTTATAAAACGAACTTTTCTCTGAAACTGTACGTAAGGGCTACGTCGTGGTCATATCACGACAAAGTTTGTTATAAAGTCAGCGAAGTAAAGCGACATTAAGCGTGGGTAGTTGTTGGAGGGGTGACCATTCTCTACATCATAATGATATGAAAGCTGTACTTTCCCCGTGTTACATGGCCCTCGTAGCTATTAGTACGGAATCTAAATGATGGAATTTACAAGAACAATATAGTGTAAAAAAAATTATTTACAAAATATTATAACTAAGTGTGGCTTGCGGTAAGCAAAAACAGGTTATACATAACCTTTTTCCATTTAACGAGATAAAAACAGTAAATTTCTTTGATTAATGATTGCCAGACCATTATCTTGCCTACTTATTATATTAAAAAATATTCTCAAAGTCAACCATTACTTATGACTTTGTAATATTTATTTATTTACTTATATCAGAATTCAATGCGTCAGAAAGTCAGAGGGGTTCAATTGATGCTTGGAAAAGTGATATAAAAGTCAGCTTAAGAGAATTGTATAATTACTTCAGGACTGTCACACAAATTATAATAAGGCTTTTCCAGTTAAGAGTTAATGAATGGAGCCTACAGGATGCGTGCTTCGTAATACCAGGAAATAAAACTCATATTATAGGATATGTATTTACGTATTGATGAAATTTTAATGATATTTATAAAATAGAGAAGCACACTACGTACTTACGTAGTTAAAAGCTGTACGAGAAGGTTATTTTATGGACCAAACAGCATGGAAAGTTCGTTTGTTCCAATAATTAAAAAAAAATTTTAATGAATAGAAAATATTTAATTCAAAAGGTAAGATTTAAGCTGTATAAGTCTTTTGGAAGATTACTTAATTACTTCTCATACAGTTAATAAGTAATATAAATTGATCAGGAAATTAAACGGTAAACACATCTCGCTTTGGCAGGTTCACAAATCTTTTATTCAGACCTTGATTGAAAAAGTGCTAATTAGCCTTTCAATTTTTAAAACACCGAAACAGTGAGCTTAGAGGTAAGATTCAATCGCCTTCGTGATAAAGATTTAAACTGCGAATTAGTGAACCATAAAATACTGTGTGTGTGGTGTGTATATATATATATATATACACGTTGAAGTGCCATACAATGAACACCTTATTTCCTTGAAACTCTCGTTAATGCGCGTGATGTAATTCTATAAAGCTCTTAAGTGATACTTTACTGTTTAAATATACAATATTATTTAGATGACACACTGACCATGCATGCTCGTTCTAAAAGGAAGACTTAACCTTGTATGAAGAATGGAAGGTCTTTTTCGGCCACTGACATCTTTGGAACGCGTCTGCAAACACGAAATAATGAACGACGAACCGTGGTTCTTTATTGTAATACTTCCGTGAGGAACTCAATTACTTCTAATATATACATATACAATTTTAAAAGAATTGAAATTATATAGTCTGTCATCAGCAATTTTAACTTCTTATTTCTGAGGAGAATGTCAATTACAGGTATCTCGGTAAATTACGAGTATATTCTTGTTGCTGTTGTATTCTGACAAAGAGGTCCCGTCATTAGGACAGTATTACATGGACCATTTATCCAGAAACTGAGAGCAATTTCGCGTTTCAAAGATACAGGGAAATTATTCGCTTGAAGTCAGAGAGAGAGAGAGAGAGAGAGAGAGAGAGAGGAGATATATATATATATATATATATATATATATATATATATATATATATATATATATAGCTGGTGAGGGAAGCTATATTTATGGACCTCTTTGCGAGTGACCCGTTTGCCCACGTCGGCTAGCATCATGAAAAAGAAAAACTATGGTATTTGTCATTTACCATTACTTATTCGGACTATAGTGGATTTAATTATCCCAGAAGAGTTCCTTGTTCCATGCACTGTCTGTGTGTATCATAAAAACTCAGGGGACCATTCTGAGTTCATTCCCATATATATATATATATATATATATATATATATATATATATATATATATATATAAAGTGAACAATGAACAATTCCTACACCATCATTATATGAATTCATTGTCCATTTTTACATAAGAACCAAATCGCTTAACGCGGTTTGGATAATAATTTTACTTGTAGCTTCCTATTTTTGTTCATGTCACAACCTACGATCTACCCTTTCTATGTTTAGTCGTATCCATTATCCATTTTCTATTTGTTATAAAAGTTATTATAATTAATTATGAATTGTCTTGCATCTCATCCCCGCCCCCATACTTCCATATTTTAGCTTGACCATTATCATATGTAATTTTTATTAAATAAGCATCTTTACTCGTGTCAATTTGTGAGACGCGAAGTTTCGTTCGAGAACGCGAAAAAACGTTCTCGTATTATTTTTTCATTTTTACTTTCAAGTGCGTTCAACCCTCGCAAGATATTCATAAATGCTTAGTAAGTTATTATCAGAAATTCCACTCATCACAACATAATTTGAACGCTTCTAAGATAAAAAATATCTCCTTTCGCTCTGATTCGAATTTATAACATTATAGCATATTATTTCGTAAAATAAATTATCCCGTAAGTGCCATGTTACTTTGTATTATATTTCTAACATCTTAATTGTCTATTAATAGAAACACTGTAAAAAACAAGACAAAGTTATAGTAACTGTTTAATTGTAATTAACTGTAATACTTTATATTAACAATACTTGTAATGTATTTTAATGAAACTGTAATGAACAATAACTTGTAATGTACTTCAGTGAAACTAATTAAATGTAATGACTTAATCTATAATGTAAGAATGTGCTTTAATGGAATTGTAATTAAAAACAATAATAAGTGAATATGAATTAATTGGTAGTTTTAATCCATAATTGTAATCGTAATTGTAATGAACCAAAATTAATACGTACTCAGTCATGTACTCAAAATTGTGTTATGTGCTATTACGAAATGATATTGCCGTCAAAAATGTAGAATCGCGATACTGTTATTTTTATATTTTTTATTCTTTTTAGTTGAAATCACGTGTTTAAAAAGGGGGAAATTTAACCTTCAATTGTCTCCCCCAAACATTAGACTATATTATGCATGTACTCGTAAAATTAGGAACCATCTTCAGATTAGCGCTTCGATTAGAGACTTCATTATTAGACTTCTTCAGATTAGCACTTCATCATTTGTACTTCTATTAGCACCTCATTAGGAGGGGGCAGAGGCCCCTTGCCTCCTTAATATAGTTTTTAGATTCCGGCCTGAGCTGGTCGAAGAGGTTCGAACCTCTACCCCTTGTAATTCAGAGTACCAACTGTAATTTTTAAGAAGTAAACCACACTTTAAGAAGTTTTTATCTTTTTCCTTCGAGCCGTGCTTCTCTGCAGGAACTCAGTCCAGTAAGTCGACAAGTTATAAAAGAAAAGTCGATAATATAAAAAGAGAGAATTAATAAGCGAGAGAAAAGAATTAGAAAGAATTATAGAAAGTATAAAGAAGAAACATCCGTTGCTTGCCTCCGAACCAGAACCCCCCCGTCGAATCCGAACCGTCTCAGGGCCATAAAGGGGGGGTTAACACATATATATATTATATATATATATATATTCCATATTTCTTTCCTAGTACAAACGCAAAAAAAACCCTTGGTTTAACTTAGCTTGTTCTAATGCTATCCGCAACAGAGAGGAGACCTTCAGAAAATACCATCACCATCCTGACTCTCACTCTGCTTATATTTGTGGTCGGAATCGTGCAAAATCTGTTCTTCGAATTGTCAGAACTTCCTTCATCAGACTAAATTGTGCAAGCTTATCTAATTCTTCGCTCTCTTTCTGTACCTAGCCAGAAACCTCTCCAACAACTACTTCTTTCCCTCCTTTCCATTCTGACAGAAACCAACTCAATTCTGACGATTCCGGTGTTGTTCCTCCATCTTCTTCCCCTTCTGACTTAATTATGCATGAAATTAAAATCTCTTCCAAAAATGTTTTATTCTGCTCTATCTGAGTCAACTCTAGGACGGCGTACGGTCCTGATGGTGTTCCACTTGTTGTACTCAAGAACTGTGCTTCTGTGCTGATACCTGTCTAAGCAACTCTTCGTCTTTGTCTGTCTCATCTTACCTTGTTTATTTCTTGCCTAGCTGGAAGTTTGCTTTCATTCAGCCTGTTCCAAAGAAGGGTGACCGATCTTAACCTTCCAACTATTGACCAGTTGCTTTGATTTCTTGTCTTTTTAAAGTTTTTTAAACACCTCTCTACTCAAAATCTCCTTTCGATCGTCAGTATAGTTCCGCAAGGGGACATTCTACTGCCGATTTTCTTGCATATTTCTCTGACTCTTGGTCATCCTCCTTTTGGGCATATTAAAAATTTTGATAGAATCTGGCAAAAATCCTTAATTTCGAAATTTAGGATTTAGGAGTTCACGGGCCCTGAAGCAAAATTTTGTGGGGGCCCCTGCGTATGCCATTGCCTTTCTCCATGTGTCTTTATGAAATTGTGACAAATCACTTTCACAGAGATGTTCAATTAAATTTTAATTATAAAAGTACTTCTATATTAACAAACAATAGATAAAAATACCAATGCAGTGCCTTCCGCGTTTTCCGACTGGCGAAATCGTTGAGAATGTCATTCAATTCACTATTGTCATCCGCGATCTTGTCAAGCATTTTTGAATACCTCAGTAACCACATCTGTAATGGCCGACCAGCGGATATCACTGAGCTGTTTTGGCATCGGAAGATCTTTTGACGCAAATGCTGATCTAATAAGAGTATGGCGCTTAGTCGAAGCGGTGAAAAAGTGGTATAACTGTTGTACAAAATCAGAAACTCAACTACGCTCGGCAGCAAACGACAGCAGCTTCGCCAACTAGGTTCAAGGAATGAGCACAACAAGGCACAAAAACTACCAGAGGATTTTTCTCGCTTGAATTCCATTATATCTCCCATTGAAATTGGAGGCGTTATTATAAGACTGACCACGACAATTCAAATGTCAGTTCCTACCCTTCAGAAACTTCAACAGCTTGCGCCTATTCTGTATAGCCGCGTTTGTTCATAAATGTTAGGAATCGCTCCACAGAACCATCACTATCAATGTATCGCACTACGCAAGTAAGCTAGTCAACATGCTTATTATCTGGAGTGGAATAACTGTCACCGAAACGTACTTTGCCTCTTTAACACGAGCAACAATAGTGTTCAAGACTGTCACCAATTACTGTAATCAACTCGTAAGTAGTGATCACTGCCTTTGTTGGCGTGTTTTTGTATATGTTCAGCCAAAAATGAGTCCTATTCAGTTAGTAGTTCTAAGACGCCGAGAAAGCTTCAGTTTCTAGGCAAACCTACAGTCTCATTGTCTCCACGAAATGCCAAATCACGGATAACGCTCACAACCCGTTTCAATACGTTATACCAGTACGTCCTCAACTCATCTGCCTGTTTTCTCAGTTCATGATTAATTTGCCCCACTGCTCGAGTTCGGTGTGCAAGTTTAATTACAAACTGACAGTGTACAGATGATCTTTCATGAGTTGCGATCATGAGTTGCACCATGGACAAAATCACTAAAACCGTTGTCGCCAATGATCCACCTCTAGTGTTAAAAAGCTTACATGGAACACAATAAACTTTGCCAGTTACGGGAGAATAGCACAACCAAATACGGTCTACTTGCTCTCCATTCGGGTGACAACGCCCAAATATTTGAAGCGTGCACGAACGTTTAATCTTTTTATTGACATGAACTGATGCTCTAAAGTCTTTGTCATAGTGCTGAAGTGTTGAAGTTCTCCTTTTGACTCAGAAATTTATCATTTCATCTGCCGCCTTTTCTGGTCACAGGCCAACATCTGATTGAAAACCTGCTTCTTCCTGTTGAGCGTGTTCTACAGAAATATGTCGCTGATGGTCAAGTTCAATGACAGTGGCTGTATCTTCAGTAGATTTTAAATTCCTGTTTGCCCGTTATCGTAACCTGCTTGTACCCTTTCTGATAGACCTTCTCCAGAGCTGAAAACGCATTGGTCAATACTTTCGTTATGATGCTCCTCAGATGTTCCTGGGAGTGAGTCATCATCACGTTGTTTAACTACTATGAAGTCAGATATTTTCCTTGACTTCACGACCTCTCCTTTATGCCGACTGGCTTTCTCTTTGGCTATCTTTTATTTTGCACACCGCTATCATAATGTCGTGGGAATTTTTGTCGATCCTGACTACTCATGATAAAATGGTGGGTTGACAATCTTATTATATATTAAATGAATGAAGTTAAAAATGAGAATCTAAAGGTTCTTATGTTTGTGAGGATAACGGGTCACGAACATTTTTGCAAATTAAGCAATGCAAATTAAATTTAACTGTTCATAAATAGCCAACAAAAGAATTAAGAATTACTGAGAAATAATGTAAGTTGTTGACTTGTGTTGATGCAAACTAAGCTAAAATTAGCCCTACCTCCTACCACGGTTTTCATTTAAAGAAATTTTAGAACTGCACATTTTATAGGCCACAGACAGATGAAAAATACCTTATCCTGTACTATCCAGTATCCTATTCAATCATCAATGCCATTTACTCATCAATCCTACTCACTTGCATACGTGTTTTCAATAAAAAAATTTATGAACATAAATTTTAAGCTATTATTCTTTAGTTCGAAAGTACTTTATGGGCTAACATACCTTAAATTAAACTTTACAGCAGGTGGCAATATGTCTGTGAGATTCTTTTCATGCGCATGGCGCCGACTATATGATACGTTATTGCTCGAATAATATACTACATATCAACTGGAAAGAGCTAATTTAACTTTAATTTATGACAACTGCTCTATTTGTGATTTAGTAAAGCATACAAAATACATCTTTGAACTGCACAAATTTCCCTACAGAACTGGACAATTTTTTTTAGAATTGCACATTTTGTGTAAAACTGCACGAAAAAAAACCTGCTCCTACATGGGTTTGCAAGTATTAGTGCAATGTAAATTACATATATACTATATATATATATTATATATAGTATATATATATATATATATATATATATATATATATATATATACACACACACAACACATATATATATATATATATATATGATGACACCGAGTGTTCCTGAGGATGTCATTAGACGAAAGCGCTTGAGCACCATTCTGTGTTTCCTTTCCTTCGTGGTTTTATTCATCATAAATATTTTTCACGTGTTACTTTCGTGAAATAATTTTCATATCTATATATATAAATTATATATACACGAGTGTGTATATACACACAGTATGCTATATATAATACAAAATGAGAACAGCGTGAAAATTTATTGATAACCAAGTGCAAATGTGGAAAGGCACACAAATTGCCCGATATGTAAGATATACTCGTATGTAAATACTATATATATATATATATATAATATATATATATATAAGGGGTAATCTCTTGATGGAGGAGGATGGATATGATTCGTAACAGGTGTTTCAACGTGGACGAGACTGGTCCATTCTGCAAGCGTTTTCCCAACAAGACCTTCCTGAGGAAGGAGGAAAAGATGGGCTCCGATTTTAAGGCCGCAAGGGACCGCCTCACCCTTTTGTTCAGTTCGAATGCAGCAGGGTACCTCAAGCTACCTCCTGTGCTGGTGTATCGTTTTCTCCGTCCCCATGTTCTGAAGAACATCACCCGTCTGCCTGTGGTATGGCGAACTAACAGCGAGGCATGGATGATGTCGGCCATATTCGGCGAGTGGTACCAGCACAACTTTATTCCACCAAAGCCATTCTGTTCGTCAACAATGCCTCCAGCCACCCATCCACCCTGTCAACAATGTTAATTTTCGTCTCGAGTTCTTACCCCCCTACACCACCTCTCTGCTGCAGCTGTTTGACCAAGGAGTTATTGTTCAGTTCAAGAGACTGTACATGATCCAGGTCCTATGGGAAATACTCCTTTTAATTGAAGTCAAGGAGAGAGAAAGTGTGTGTGATTCCTGGAAGAAACTCAACATCAAAAATGCCATCTCCATCATCAGTGATGGGAGATACAGGGACAAAACTTACTCTGTGCTGCATATTAGCTTTGTTTCTTCCACCTAACCTTCCACAATGAAATAGAATTCATTCATAATTTCAGCATTAATAACTCTTTCCCAAAACATTTACTGCAATCTCTAACCAAACATCATCTTAACAACATTCATCAACCCCTGCCCCCTTAAAGTCTTCACTGTTAAAAAAATATACAATACTTTTCTTTCCCATTTTACGACTACAGTACATTAGTTACAAAATACACTCAGACTTTCGCCATCTATTCACCCCTCTCTACCCTCGAATCAACTTTCAATTTGTATTCATCAACAAGAGCATTACATCATACTTCAACCTTAAAGAAGAAAGTCCCTCAGCCCCTTGTCTCATTCACAGTCTACTTTTTCAATTGTATTCACTGTAGCGCGAATTATATTGGCAGCACCATTCGCCAATACCAAACAAGAGTGGACGAGCATCGCTGTACTTCTACCAGAACATCACAACCTTTAAATAAACCGTCCAAATCAGCAATAAAGGATCATTACCACCTCTACAACCACCCCCTGTTCCTCACCAACTTCAAAATTATTAAGTCAGCACATAAACCAACCAACCTCCGCATCCTCGAATCCCTACATATTGTTAGCATAAAACCAACCCTCAACGACTATAGTTTTGCTTTTAACTTAAACATAACTAGATAAATTCTCCCACTTCACCACTGGGACAGAAATCTGGCAACCACACATTTTAACTTTCAAACAATTCCGATATGAACACTTCAACATTCACTCAATTCCAACCCTTTTACAATCGGTTTATTACTCCTCTTTCCTATAAGATATTGTTTACAATATTTGTCAGCTTCTTAACCTTTGTATATTTTAAATGTTGTTTACCTTTTTATACTTTTTATATAATTTTAATTTTCACAAACTTAATATAAATGCATTATAATATTATATGATTATATAAATACAGGGTGAGTCAAAAGTGTGGAAACATAGGAACTATGCTTTTCAATGCAACTATGTATACATATATATTTGTATTGAAAAGCATAGCTCCTATGTTTCCAGACTTTTGACTCACCCTGTATAATCATATAATATTATATGATTATAAGTTATATAATTTTTGTTTATCATATTTATTTATTTTTTACATTTGTTTTAACTTTTTTAGCCATGATGATGGAAATCGAATTTTTCCGAAACGTTTATCAATAAACATGTACCATCTCAATGTACTCTCATTTCTCACTAAGTCCAAGAACAAACCTTTCAATCAAGTGTGTGTGTGTGTGTGTGTATACATACACAAGTGTTTAGTGTTGTTGGTTGTAAGGGTGACTGTCTTCTGCGTTTAGATGATGTAACAACCCTTGGTTCAGGTCCCTCATAAAATTGTAAGTCCCCTCCGTCACATGACCTTTACCGTTACTAAGAAAGTTAAATAACTCTAACCATCATTATTATAATTATTGTTATTATCTCGCAGAATGGCAGTTATATTTGAATATTTTCCTTTACAGTATCTTCTGACACGAATATCTTCCTCCACTTTCATACAAAAGAGACAAACAAATAGAATTTCTGCAGAAGGAAAGGTACAGTTTCCTTCTTTAAAAGTGAACGAAGTCTCGCGGTGAAGAAGGCAATTTCTTTAAATCTCTTACGAATATCAGTGCGTATTCGATGTTTTGCAGATCAGAGGAGGAAGAACGTTGAGGTTCAAAACGGTCTGTTGGTTAGTTGCTAAATACGCGGTTGTTCCACCTTACGTTCTTTTTCCACGGTGGTTTATTGAGATGGGCGGCCACGTATAAGCAGACTTGATTACGTTAATTCTGCATTTAAGGATAAACTTTCCTTTTGGATGACTTGAAGTTGTGGTGCCATTGTATATGGGTTTCATCAAGACTGTCCTTCTCAAAAACAAATTTTCGTTTGTTTTTCCCTGCATATTATTGTTTCGTACGTGAAACAAATCGACCTTCGAGACTCTTGGAGTCTCTCTGTCTGTCTGTCTCTCTCTCTCTCTCTTCTCTCTCTCTCTCTCTCTCTCTCTCTCTCTCTCTCTCTCTCTCACTCACTCACTCTCACTCACTCTCGCATGGCCAAACAAGATTCCTCATTCAAATGCTTTCTCCAAAGACGAATACACTACGTCTGTATAACGCACAAACATACGCTCAAATTACACTCTAAGTCCGAATCAAATGATTTAAAGAAAGATAAATTCTTTTTTGTAAAAAGAATTTTGAAACAAAATACTGAGCAAATGCGTTACATGGAAATTACTATCAATGAGACAGAGTACATAAAGTCAAACTATGAACTAAAGTTAGTCGAAGCCAAATATTTGTTGACTGGAAGCAAACAAAGGAACCCCCCACCCCAAGATCATACACTCCGGAATTCTAAACATAGCGAGGAAATATAATCAGGGAACAAAGATTAGCTCAAAATTATCTTAAATAAACATTATATGCGACATGATGATAAGAAGACTTCAGGTATCCTTAACCCCCTTCAGAATTCTCTCTCCTGGGGTTTGCCAGAAAATTTTAAACACTTCCTAATGGCCCGCTAAGATAAGGATAACACTGATTTAGACGTACTGTATGTATACATTCCATGTTTATGCTGTATATATATATATATATATATTCAAGATGCTCCCACCAAGATTTGAATCCAACACCTCTTGAGAAGTTAAGGGCGCTAACCGTTACGTTATGACAAGGTAATAGTACAACCTAGCATATATTTTAATACCCGGGAGAACGTACGCTTTCGCGTCCAGAGGTGCGTGTTCATGTATGATATTCCACCTACAAGTCCCCAGTATTACTGAAGGTTTGAATGACATGCTGCCATTGCCTCAAATGTAAGGGGGTTAGTACTGAAAACACCTCTGGACACGAAAGCGTTATGTATTTCCTCGAGTGTTGAAATATACACCAGGCTGTACTAACTTTTTCCATGTCGTATCGTAATAATCAGCGCCCTCACCTTTTACTCAAGCGGTGCTAGGTTCAAATCTTGCATTAAGCAAATTTGTGCGCGTTCATGCATGATAAAACAAACACACACACACACACATATACACACACACACACACACAAAGGCTAGTTTAGGTCACCTTAACGATAAATAAATGTTGAATAACTCTTTCTACCGTTTTCTATATAGTTTTTCTATCAAGATTTAAAGATAGTTTTACCGGTGACTAATTAAATGTGACTGGAGTTGAGTCGGCCAATTAAAATGCCAAGACATACGAGTAAGCATTGACCAGTCTTTTGGTGACCTTCACCTAATCATCTTTCAAAGAAGAAAATAAGTAAATATGTTTTCCTAACTATAAAATACCTCTCTTTTATTTTGTTAAACTTTTCTCCAGAAGGATTTTATCACTCTAACCTTCGTAAGCAAATTTTTGATAAAGTACGCCATATATATATATATATATATATATATATATTATATATATATATATATTATATATATAAAATCCTCAAGGAAAAAGAAGGAAAATTCCGAGCGCTATTGTCACTCACTCTTTACGAAAGTTTTGTAAGACGAAAGCGCTCGGAATAGTTTTCATTTTTCCGGCGGTTTATCACATTTAATGAAGTTCACGTGAATAAAATATATATATATATATATATATATATATATATATATATATATAATTATATATATATATATATATATATATATATATATATTTATTATACAGGGTAATTTTTATTCATGAAACCATGAAAGCTATTATTAAGGGTTCTCGAATAAAAATATCACCCTGTATGATCATCGATGTATTCATAGTTTAAGTGGAAGTGTATATATATATATATATATATATATACATACACACTCCACTACCAGTTCCCTATATGGTGGTGTAGTGGTGTAGTGACAATATCAATGGGTAAAGCATTTGCTTCAACTTCCTGCACAATAGATCAACCACACAGTCGTATATATTCCACTTCTTACAATAGGAGAAATCCACATTGAGTGTGAATTTAATCCTTGAGTTTTACTATTTACAGCGGAGCTGGAAGGGAGCCAGATGGAATAAAAAAGGGGTATATGTAGCTCACCACCATCTGTCAGATGGTATCTCGTCCATATCTGCTTCGTATTGTTGTCTGGCGTTGAAAAAAAAAAAAAGAGTTCAGAGCTTTCATACCCAGTACCTCCTCTTTTTTTTTTTTTACTTTTTCATCGGGGTATATGGCATGGATCTGTACGATAAGAATATGAAGACCATTGTAAGTACCATTCTCATGGAAAAAAAAAAAAAAAAAATTTGAATATATATTTTTCACAAAACTTTAATTAATGACACAAAAAGAGTCTTCAGAAAAATTTTTATTTTAAAATTTTCAGAGGCGACATCTGCTGACGATTATTCTAAAGAAAAAAAAGAAGGAAATCCCGCGATGGTTTTTCAATATCAAAATAAATACTCAAAACTATTAATTAGCAATTAAAACTCAATTTAATAATATTAATAAATAATTAAAACATTGCATGAAATTCCAGATTTATTGCAGACTTTTTCTTATCGGATATAAACCCAGTTTAACCTTTGTCTTACATAATGAATGTCTTTCTGCAAAATTCCATATAAGAGATAAATGATGCACAGCAAGGACAAATATTGCATATACAGTATATATATATATATATATATATATATATATATATATATATATATATATATATATATATATATTATATATATATTATTTCACGAAAGTAACAAATAATATATATATATATATATTATATATTAGACCCACTACTTTCACCAAAATTCTTTTAGGCTTATGAGAACGCATAAATTCATTGAACTCGACATTTTTTTCAAGCCTAGGCCTACCAAATTCCGAAGTAACTCCTTTCATTTAGGCCTATTCAGGTTTCTAACCTTGAACCTGCATTGGTTGATGAATACCATGAATCTCAGATCCTTTTAAGCCTATAATAATGGTGACCTTGAAAGGCGAAAATTACTCCTTTTTAAAACGTTTTGAAAAGATGTGTGTGTGTGTGTGTGTGTGTGTGTGTGTGTGTGTGTGTGTGTAATGGAACAGTATATATGTATGATTCTATTGTGCTATATTTTAATTTCTCAAGAACACCTAAAATATTTGCATATTTGCTTCACAGTAACCTCGTACAAAACGCAAATTAATGTATAGCTAAAGATTCAGAGCGATGACTTGGTTCTTTTAAACTTTGGGACGGAGAATTAGTCAAGTACGAAGCCGATATTTCATTCTTCTATCACCGTTCTTGGTCGCTTATAACCGTCATTCAGAACTAGAAGCTGGAAAAGGACTGTCTCTATAGGGATCAAATATGATGTTATTGGCTAAAGTGTTTTAAGCTCACAAAACTAGAGTATTCCAGGAAGATCTCAATATATCTTACATTTTACGCGTAGTCATAGAAAAAGCACTGGAGTATATTGCATTTGCAGTATATAAGGTAGCCTATATGTAAAATGGCCTCTGCATGCCTCTATAAGACTGCAGTTTCAAAACCCGAATAATACTGTAAGAGGAGGAGCAACAAGCCTGACCTCCGTGAAGTGAGAAATCATCACGCAAAACATCTACTGTAAAAGGTTGACAGGTAATTTAGAATTGGATGACTTTAATGAAACGAAAAGAAAGGACTTTAAAATTATCCGAGAAAATAACTTTTAAGTAAATTTTACCATAATCTTTCTTGATTTGTTTTTTGTTGGCTTCGAAGAAATGTTTAGGATCGACCTGCGTTCGACTCCTCTCCAGCATTTCACCTCATTTGGGAATCTTAGTTTGTAATGTTTCACAGTTTGGTATATTTTTTAGCTGTGTTTTAAACCTGATCATAACCTGTTATAAGCTGAAGTTATGTAGGCTACTTTGGTAGCTCTGTAAATAGTTTTGTATTAATTAACTGAACGGGACATTTTGCAAAATTTCATTATAAAATATAGCTTATGACTTGGATAACTTCGATAGGCCCAAGTGGCTTCATGTTTTCCAAATGAGATTTTTTTAAACAATCTCCCTCTATTTTTTTAACTGTTTTCAACTGACTAAGATATCTCAATAAACACTATTTTTGGTACCATTGATGACAGGAAACGCGTTTTCCTGAAACATTAGTTAAACTTCATTAAAGTATGTTTTATACTCTGGTCCTTCTATTTCTATTAAGAATGGGGTTCCCCAGGAAGAGAATAATGCCAAATAGTTTCAGCAAGATTAGCATCAAATGTGAAATAATTTTTATAAGCTCACTAAGTTCAACTTACCCCTCTGGCACTCTGCATAGCGTTCTCCCTCCGCCTAAAACAATGTCCGACCACTACTACATGCTGTAACAAATCTCCGGCGTAACCTTGTATAAAATTACGTCCAAATTAAAAACAAATAACGTAAGATACGGATTCTAAATCCCATCTGTTTGGGAAACTTGTATAGGAAATAGTAACCAAAATCCTTGAATACATCCAGCAACTAGATAAGACTTCATGGTATAATTTTTTTAAAAAATGGTTCTTTCATTTCCAGCAGAAATTAATGTTACGATCAGTAGAGACCTAATGCATACCAATTATCGAGGTGTGTGTGTGTGTGTGTGTGTGTGTGTGTGTGGTGTGTGTGTGTACATTGGGATAATAATTAGTACCCCTGTATGTTTTATTAAATCACGTAAAGAACTAAATGGGTTTTATTAATAAATATTTTATAATAACAACAAAATACCCTTCTCTCTATTTTATATTTCGCTAAAAATCAAATATTCGATTAAGCATGGAGCGAAAGTACAAACCACTGAATTAATATTTAAACTCTTCAAGTTCACCCAGTATGCAAATAAGCGGCGCCGAATGATATCCCTCGCTTACAAATAAAAAAAAATGAATCATGGCGAAATTAATCTTAAACTTAATGAACCAAATCAGACTTCGAATAGTCTTCCATTGATCCCTCATCTTTAAAATCAAGCTGATTGGGATGTCAATTTTGACAGAACTTATTAAACGCAATCCAAATTTTTAATAAGGGATTTCCTTCTATATTTTTGAGAATTGCTACTAGGCTAAACAAACAATGTTTTTATTATCATCATCATCATAAAATTTCTTTATTAGTTATTACAAATAAATATTTCCTCTTCCAGCTGAAGTTAAATGTTACTACAACACGAGAGATTGGAACCTTTCAATGAGGATCGAGAGGACGCTAAAATAAGGATATTAAAAAAAAAAGAAAAAATCAAAAGGAAAACGCTAGTGACCTTGAAGGTCATTGGCTACGACAACTGGTTAAGATTCGTTCGTGCGTTGGTTCCCGTGTAAATGTGTGTGCGCGCGCGCGATCAAGTATATATATAAATGTGTGTCAGTGTGCATCCCTTGCATATCGACTTTGTGTGTGTTTGTGGAATGTAATGGAAACGAGTTAGGGTCGCCATTCCCTTCTTCTCTTTCAGACCCATTGAGGAGTGAAAGCCTCAAAAAATAGATAAAAAAAAAAAAAAAAAGAAGAAACCAGTTACACATCGAAGCAATAATAATAAGGAAGGATTTCAGTATTAATACCAAAGTGTACATTAATGAATGTTATTCGAACCGAAAGGGGTAATTGAACGAAAAACTACCTCGTTCTTTAGCGGCTTAAAACAAAACAAAAACAAAAAAATTTGTATGACTACTGGCAAAGTACTTCTTGCCTCTTTACACACGTGCTTATCTCTGGCGGCATTCCCGGGGTGCTTAAGGGGTGCTCCATACCCTGCTTAAAACTAAGTTCAGTTAGGACTCGAGCTCGAGACGGAGTGAGGAAGACTCTTGAAAGAGAAAGGAGAACAGCGGTACGGGAACTCGTCAACCCCGTCAGTCTTTCTCTGTGTGTCGTCCGGTCAAAAGCGAGAGTGTAAAACAGTTTCGAGTTTCGAGATTAATAAGTGCGAAGTAATGGATTAAATGAAGTCTCATCGAAGTGATTTCGCGCGCCAGAAAGAATGAGACATGGCGTAAATAAACCTTAAAAGGAACGTAAAAAAACATCTTAATGGCTTTCAACAGTTAATTATTAAATTTTAATAAATTTAGTCCTGTAATTTATTCGCTCCCAAAATTATTTTTATTTTTTTTTTGGGTATTTAATTTAATTACGTATAAAACTATATTTTTTCGACTTCTGAACAAAATGAATATTATTAGAAGGTAAGTCTAATTATCTAGTAATATTAACTACATATATATATATATATATATATACACAGGGTGTCCGGTCTTAAATGGTAATAAAATAAAACATTATAAATGTATTTTATTGCCATTTAAGCTCGGACACCCTGTGTATATATATATATATATATATATATATATATATATATATATATATATATATATGTATATAGGGATTAACTAATATATATATGACTATGGATTAATAAAGGATTAATGGATTATTTATATATATATATATATATACACACACACAAGACTGACAAAACTAAATAAACACCACAATGATTGTCCTCAAGAACAAATGGCAAAGCAAATTTTATATATATATATATATATATATATATATATATATATATATATATATATATATATATATATATATAATTAATAGCATTATCTCTTCATTTATTTAATAATTAATAATAATGAGGTAATGGAAGGCCCTTGAAGCAACGATAAGTTACTTTCAGTTTCAATTCTTCGAAGCTAAAATCATTTTCTGGGTTTCACTTTTCGATAATATGAATAAAATCTTTATATTTTAAAATGAGATCATTTACTTGTTTATTTAGAGTGGTTATTTACAGACATTCCTGTTGAGTTTGTAAGGTTCTATAGGGTGTAAATTAGCTCTTATAGGGCCTTTAATGAATACGGGGGGGGGGGGTCTGTGAGCATTCAGTAAATATATGTAAATTTTTCTTTTAAAAAAAAAAATGTAATGTAATTTTCGATGCTTCTTTGCCATTCTCTTCTTCTGAACGATAAAAAAAGGACGAAAGTAAATGAAACTTCGTATCCTTTCCCTTTCTTCGTTCCAGAATTCCTCAAACCTTCGCTCGGCGTAAGAGGAAATACACACAGAAAAACCACCGAACCAATTCGTACATTGAGGCTCGCTAATTAATCAGTCACTTTGTAAATTGCCATCGGAATATGATGTAATCCGGTGCATGATTGAGTTTTACATCCTTCTGCCAAACAGAATTATTTTATTTTCTTGTTTTTAAAACAATAAGTAAATTGCTTATACGAGATAAAAGCTTCCAATGGCGTTAATAACATATTTGTAAATGTTAACGAGTTTCTTATCCGTTAATTTCGTTGCCTAAAAAATATTAAATTAAAAATAACTTATATAAATTGATCAAATTTGTCAAATTTTTCAATTTCCGAACGACGGGTTAAAATCAACCACAATAAAAATAATACCTACTTAGTTTGATCTCATTTTTTTTTATAAATACCGAACAATGAAGTCTTACGTTCGAGTATTATATATCAAGGGCTGAATATTAATTTTGAGGTCGCAATGATTGGTTTAAATAAGGTTACTGACATACATAAATGTTATTTGATAATTATAATCCATTCGTAGTTAGATAAAATCATCATCATCAACGTTAGCGTGACTTTGAGTCTCTTATGATGTAGATGCGTAATGTAATAAAAATATAATACGGAGATTTCAACGAACACGAGATAATTATCCATCCATAATATATATATATATATATATATATATATATATATATATATATATATATATATATATATATATATATATATATATACAGTGTGGCCCATAAGTCCCAATCGGTTATAATTAAAGGGAAAATCCATCTAGCGGAGCTCACACTGACGTAATCGTTTACCAAGGAAAGAATATTTGTCGACATGGTTGGATTTTGCGCTTTCAATAATCAATAAATATTTCGAAACTTATTATAAACTTTTTACTTTGTTCGATTTTTGTGTATCTTCGCTTTAATTATAACCGATTGGGACTTATGGGCCACCCTGTATACTCTTATATATGGTATGAATTTCACAATTAAACACGTGAAATGAATGAATGATGTGAACCCACAAGGAAAAAAAAAAAAATTCCAAGTCCTTTCGTGTATTCAGAAGTACACCTCGTCAGGGAATGATTATAACCTCATTCCCTGACGAGGTATATTTCTGAATACACGAAAGGCCTTAGAATCATTTTTCTTTTTCCGTATGGATTTACATTATATATATATATATATATATATATATATATATATAAAATGGAACATCATGCATGAATCCGCACGATTTTTCCTAATAAAAAGATCGACCACCACCAAGGGTTCGAACCCACCATATATATATATATATTATATCAAAAGGTATATATCATCATTATTATTATTATTTCAATAAGAATGTAAGAAAATAAAGAAAGTGTGAAACAAGAAAAAGAAAGATTTCAACTTTCTCCTTACATCATCTCTTATTTTGGCAACCATCCTGGTCCATTCCATAATACAGTACAGAATCTTACAACCCCCCCCCCCTACATACACACCCACGCACACACACGTGTATAATAAATAATAACATCTGTATGGTATCTATTCTTTAAAACGATATCATTTGTGAGGGGTTTTAGTGTATTATCTTTAAGTTCACTATTAAAAGGGGGAAAATGTTTATAAAAATGTGGTTTAATCCTTTTTCGTAAATGGGGTCACTTATAACTAATTCATTATTATTTTTCTTTAGTTTTTTTATATATATACACGTGTGTGTGTGTGTGTGTGTGTGTGTGTGAATTTACATATAATTTGAATTTCAGAGATTCGCGGTTCAAATTATTACATAAAAATATATACAAATAAAGACACTCACCCTCTTCCCCAGTCCCTCCCTTGGCTGGACTTTCATAATAGGTTTTTGGCAAAGTGTCAGCGAAACGTGAGTGCGTGATGTTGAAGCTCGGATAGTTTCTTTTTTCATCGTTTTTTTAATGCAGGAAGGAGCGCTGAGGACGAATGCTCGCATAAACGCCCCCACCCCCATGGAAGAAAAAGAGAGAGAGAATAAAGATCCAAAGTTTTCGAGACACTCTGGGCTTGAAAGACTGGAGGTCATAGACAAGGGGAAAGATGGATTGAGGAAGGTTGTTCGAGAGTTGACCGGTTGAGTAGATGAAAGATTGAGAATACCGATTAACCCTTGGATAAAATAAGAATGAGAATGTCTAAGACAAAGTCTGGAATATAGGCATTTCCATGAAGAAAAAATGCCCATTCAGGGAAGACGCACTCGAATAAAAAAGGAAAGTCAAAGTACATTTCGAATGCATAACATATATTTTTCTCTGACGAATCCTGTTGCTTTAAACAGTTTAAGTTTGTTCGATTTGCGCACAGCGTTTTAGAGTAAGGAAAGTAACCCCCCCCTCATCCCACCCCAAGATGATAACTTCCATTAATAATAATAATAATAATAATAATAATGAGAAAAATTTCATTAATTTGTTGGCACGAGTTAATTTGAAGTTCAAGGATCGAAACGTCGTCTGATTTTGCCTTAATAAACAGTTCAAATAGAACCCATTTGAATGGATCACCATAAACTTTCTCTTTCTGTTCCTTATAAGCGTTGAAATATTTGCAACGCCAATTCTTTTCTTTGGGTTTTGACGGAATTTTAAGCATTTGTCAGAAACTTAGTTTCAAATTAAAAAATATACAACTTTGTTAGAGAGGGATTGTAAAACAATAATATATATATATATATATATATATATATATATATATATATATATATATATATACGAGTAACAACTTGAGTCACCTGTGAAGCTGTTGTGTCTCCCTCAGCTAGTTGGTTTGTTAATTAAAAAGAACTATGTCTCTTACGCTCTTTAAAACCCTCTCTAATATTCTCTAACTCTCTTTAAGAGTATGGGAATCTTAGGGTCTTTGTTAGTCTGTAGCTCTGTAACTCCAACCCTAACACTCTCTCTAACCCTAACACTCTAACACTAGCAGTGATTTCCCTGAAGATGTAAATGTAGTAGGAGGCGCTGGCTTGGTCTGGTTACAGAAAGCTGGATGTTGTCATTGTGAGAACGCTCGGGAGTCAAAACCTCCGAATAAGCGTACAGAGGAGGGTCATAAGGGTTGTTGGTTGGGATAGAGTTGGAGATGTTCCCTTTTGATTGTAAGTGTAATAGGAGGCGCTGGTCAGGTCTGGTATCAGAGCACTGAGAGTTCTCAAATGATAGCGTTTTCTTATTTTTTTAATTTAGTATAGGGAATAGCCCAATTCCTTTTGTAGTAAATATAGTAGCAGGTGCTGATCGAGTCTGGTTGCAGAGCATTGGTAGTCCTCAGATAATACCTCATTGGTGGAGACGGGAGTTGATGGGAATTCTCAGAATAGCTAATTAAATATATAAAAAAAAGTTGGCTACTCTTTAGGCGCATAGTGTTTGTGTTCTGAAATAGAAGCATTTAAAGCACCCTTTAAATGTAAATGTAGGAGGCGGCAACACCCATTCCTCTGGTTACAGATTAACCTTTACCTCTCTCTTAATCCTTTTGAGTCTAGCCTAGTGTGGGCCATACTTGTTGGTCTGACACCTCGGTAAATAGAACTGTAAATATTTTGTATAAAATCAAAATCAAAACCATATGTTCGAGGTTCTCGTGACGATACCAAGTGTTTGGTATACGATTAGCATAAATATACGAGTACTATATCATGTTAGTTTATACAACTGTTCTACCTAGTGTACGATTTCCCTGTGTACATAGCGTAATTGTGGAGCTGGTTTATATATTCACCTTTTCCCGTAAAATTTCCTTGGCTACTTTTCTTGGGTCAAGGTATTTTCTTCAACCTTTTCCGTACCTGCCTCTGGCGGGGATGGAGCAGAGGGTGAGGAGAGAGCCTCATGCTTTTCTATCCAGTTCTTTACTACTACTAGCATAATTAAAAAATGCACTAGTTTAATAACAGGGACCTCCCCGAGTGGACCGAAGGGTATTTAAGGCTTCCTCTTGTCCTTGTAACTCTCTCTCTCTCTCTCTCTCTCGTGTGTGTGTGTGTGTGTGTGCGCGCGCGCGTGTGTGTGTGTTCTAAAAGATTCTTCAATTGGCAAGGAAAATAATTTGTTGAAGCAATACAAATACTATATGGTTAACCCTTAAATTGCCAACTATTTCAAATTGCAAATCGAACCATGTTCCATTTCCACCAAACATTTAAGTTTGTTACCACGAAAATAAGAATGGTTCGTAGAACCACCGCATGGTTGAAATGGATTAGTTGGCAAAGAGTTCATGTATTTTGGTTGGTGTAACCGTACATTTTTTCTACGTGTTGTTTAATTGGTAAAGAAAATTTACGTGCAACAAATACGATCATTTCTGTTGTGTTCGTCTATTGATTGCAGGCAAATAAGTGTGGTAAATACAAGCCATTTGAAACTGCTTAATTGAAAGGTAACCTTCTAACATTTTGGAATTTAGTTTAGTCAGTACTCGTATATAGAGAAGAATTAACATTAATTAATTAATTTCGCATATATAAAATGCGTGAGAGAGAGAGAGAGAGAGAGAGAGAGAGAGAGAGAGAGAGAGAGAGAGAGAGAGAGAGAGAGCCTCAATACCTTTCGGTTCACTCGGGAAGATTCCTGTTATTAAACTAGTGCACTTTTTAATTATTCTAGCAGTGGTAGAAAACTGGATAGAAAAGCATAAGGCTCTCTCCCCATCCTCCACTCTCCCCCCGCCAGAGAGGTACGAAAAAAGGTTGAAGAAAACACCGTGTGGAAAAATAGCCAAGGAAACCTAACAGAAAAGAGGAGAATATATAAACTAGCTCGATAATTACGTCATGCACACATAGAAATCGTACACTAGAGTTTCGCTAGAATGTCGCCGAATTTCAACCTGGGCCTCCCGCTGTGAAAGGTGTTTATACGCAAGTGATATATTGAGTCGTTCATACTTCGCGGTGTTGTGCCACCACGAGAGTAGAGAAAATCTCTTTCCGGCGAGTAATATCAGTGGGCTGTCCCTGTATCTATCCCCGTGTAATTGTTGTCCCTTATGGACACAAAGTGTTTCGTGGGTGATCACCCATTGTTGCTATGGCGAATTCAAAAGTCTCCCACTTAGGGGTGTTTATGAGGCAAGTAATAAAAAAATGAGTTGCTCGAGGTATTTCAGTAGCATCAATTTGCATTAAAGGGCGTATAAATTGGGATGTGATCTTTAGTTAGTATAGGGAGTGGCGATTTTCTTTTTTTTTTTAATCTAGTAGGAGATGCTGATCAGGTCTGGTTACATAGCACTGGGAGTTTTCAAATGATACCCCATTGGTAGAGACGGGAAGCTTGCTAGGAATTCTCGGAGTCAAAACCTCCAAATGGGTAATTAAGTATAAATGATAGCTACTGTTTAAGTACAGCGCGTTTATTTACTGAAAAAGAAGCAATGATTTCCCTTAATATGTAAATGTAGTAGGAGGCACTGATTCAGTGGTGGCCATATAGGGTGTGCTAAATGTGCAGTGCACAAGCGTCCACCAAGCCCTGGTCATAAAAAAGTAATATACAGGGTGTCCGAGAATTATCTGTACAATTTTTGCTGTTATTAAAAGTCAACCATGAAGTGTAGAAATTCCAGTGTTGTCCCATTTTACAGAGAATCTCATTAAGTTTTTTCTGATACCAAATTTTGACAAGTTTTTTAGAAATTCCAGTGTGTCCGAAAATTATCTGTACAATTTCATCTTTTAATAAAATTCTTGATAACACACGTAAAATTCTTAAAGATTATTTAGAATCTGTATTTTCAAAAGTTTCTTTTATTAAAGTAACGTTGTTACAAACATTCGATATGTGCACCATCAGTGATTCGCAAAACATCCAATCGATAATCCAAATGTTGCCATGTACGCTGCAGCATATCCACATCAATTCGCTCAATAGCAGCTGTGATTCTTGCTTTTAAATCATCAATGTCTGTCACCCGCGTATTGTAAAGAAAAAACTTGTCAAAACTTGTTATCAGAAAAAACTTAATGAGTTTCTCTGTAAAATGGGACAACACTAGAATTTCTACACTTCATGGTTGACTTTTAATAATAGCCAAAAATTGTACAGATAATTCTCGGACACCCGGTACTTTGTATCTATAAACTAAATTATATTTGTAAAAAAAATATTTGCGTATGTTATTATAAGTTCAAAAGCTTTATTTCAATGTAATTAATATTCTCACTTTCGCCTTATTTGGAGATTTTAAGTGACAAATTGGGAAGAAATGTATTTAGTATTTATACACATTTTAAAGGATTTACTCCCGTCTTAACGTTTGCTATTTTGATGCGTTTCATTTATATGATGTATGTTCGTTTAATAAATGTTGTTACGTGCCTTCATTATCTATAGACCTCGGTTTGAATCAATTTTTAGCCCCGGTAAGTAGGTGTATAATCAAACCAGTACCGATATATAATCAAACTAGATTTGTGTCGGGAAGGGGGGCCCCAAAATCTCTCTCGCACAGGGCCCACAACCAAGTATGACTCCCACTGCGCTGGTCTCACCTGGTTACAGAGTACAGGGTGTTGTCATTCTAAGAACGATCGGGAGTCAAAACCTCCGAATAATCACACACATCTTCGGGGAAGCTACTTAGTTAGTGGGGTACTTTAGTTTTAAATATTGTACATCAAAATTTCGCAAGAAAAATAATTATGCATATTATGCATTATTATTCCCCATTATGCATAGAGAATTCTTAAATTGTATATCTCGTCAGCTAGAGCTCTGGACCACTGCTCCTTTATCAAGGTAATTCCTATGCGAGGGGACGCAATATAAATTACTATATGATAAATCTTCGGTATGTGGCTTTGCCAGGCTATGGAGAAATATGATGCAACGTCGAAATGATGACTTTTTGTACATAATAAATACAAAATTCCTTAAAAAATGCATGGTATAGATTAGATTAAGTAATTTAGTATTCATGCTAGCCTTTATTTTCCGCTGTCTTCTAATGCGTAACTGAGTACACGAGATAAGTGTACGCGCGGTGTGAATGAACTCTGAAGCTATTCTTTTCATTATACTTTTTTCTACTTTCCTATAAATCTTCTTTTACCACTATTTTCTGTCAGCAGTGGCTGGCGGAGCAGAGAGAGCCTTCTCTGTTCTATGTTTTGCTACTACGACTATGTTTTGCTACTACGACAACTATTCCTGCGTAAAAGCTTTACGCGTCTATAAGTGTAAGCATGGTGTAAGTTTTCAGTATTCTTTTTATCATTGCTACTTCTAACTTTTCTACTTCCTTCTTGGGCTGGCCTAGAGTGGATCTTAGGGTCTTCTGTAATTCTGTAACTCAATGGTTGAGAGAGAGAGAGAGAGAGAGAGAGAGAGAGAGAGAGGAGAAGAGAGAGAGAGAGAGAGAGAGAGAGTAATGAAAAACAAGCCAGTTGTTTATTTAAAGCGCTAAAGGCACAGTTGTAATCAATAAGCTATAATTTGCCAACTATAATTTAGCAAATTTAAGATTTTTTAGCTCTACTTTCACAATGTATACGAATAATTTAGGCCTTCAAGGCCTTTCTAATGTTGTCCTCAATGCCTGAGGCTTTATTTGCGTTGAGACACGCACATTGGATGGCTGGTTGGTTAGTTGTTCACTGGAGCGCCTCCTCAATAGCTATTTTCGCAATCTGGTGCAGATTTGCAGACTTTTCCGTCAGGAGATACTTGGGAATGTCCATTCAGAGATTCACTCTTTTGCTTTGCTTGTTTTAACTTCGGGTTTTATAAGACTTTGATGCCAAGTGAGGCACCCTGAGTTTCATAAGACTGGCACTTGGCACTTTCATATAAATGCTTTATCAAAAAGTGTTTTCCTGTTTAATCTTTCCGAAGCTGTATGAGCTATATATATATATATATATATATATAATGTAAAGAAAGACGCTTGTTTAGAAGAGTGTCTGCACAAGAGGAGAGAAAACGAGCAATGAAAAATGAGGCACCTCCCGGGAATCGAATCCGGGATCATCCGATTGCCGGTCAGATATGATAACCATTACACCAAGGTCCTCCATGAATCAGAACTCGTAATTCTCCTACGTACGAGTGGAATCGAATGCCCTTTGAGGGGACATCTTCTCATGCTGTATATACTGTATATACAATTTTAACTGCAAACGACACACAGTATAATTAATGTAAAGAAAGACGCTTGTTTAGAAGAGTGTCCGGACACTCTTCGAAACAAGCGTTATCATATCTGACCGGAAATCGGATGATCCCGGGTTCGATTCCCAGGAGGTGCCTCATTTTTAATTGCTCGTTTTCTCTCCTCCTCTTGTGCGTTCACTCTTCTAAACAAGCGTCGTTCTTTACATTAATTATACTGCGTGTCGTTTGCAGTTAAAATGTGTGTGTGTGTGTGTGTGTATGCATGTATATCTTATCTTTGGTTAGCTTCCTCCCGAATTGTTCATTCTGACGGAGGTCAAGCTTTTCACTCCACCTTAGACCTACAGTTTAACGTGGAATCCGAACCACGCCCCACCAGCAGCCCAGCGTCTTAATCACTAGGCCACCCAGGGTACCCATTTATCTACCAACCACTTTCTTTATTGTGTGGAAGGATGAACAGCTGGGTTTTACTGCGCGCCGGCTGCCGTCACTGGGTCTCAAACCCGGGGCCGATAGATTCTTAGTCAGCGACGCTAACCACTACACCACGAGGCGCGTGTGTGTATATATATATATATATATATATATATATATATATGATGAATAAAACCACGAAGGAAAGGAAACACAAAAAGGTGCTCAAGCGCTTTCGTCAATGACATCCTCAGGATTTAGTGAGAAATAAAATAAGAGGCATTACTTTCGTACCGCCCGTCGTAGTTATATATATTTTTTTTATGCAGGAAGGAGGGGCCAGGGGAGAATGCTGCAGCCCCCCCCCCCTCCTCCCATACAGAAGAAGAAGAAGAGTCAAAATCAAGGTCCAAAGTTTTCAAGATGTCTGGACACTGCGTTTGAAAGATTGGAGGTCACAGACAGGAGGAAAGATGGCTTGAAGAAAGTTGTTCCAGAGTCTATGGTTGAGTAAATGAAAGAATGAGAATATCGAGTAGCCCTTCCGAGGGAGAGTTGGACAGGAAAGGAATGAGAATATGTCTGGTGCTGCGTGCTCTCCTTATAGGATTTAGAAGGTTCGGAAGAGCAGTGTCCGTTATAGTGAGGTAACATTGTAGCGAAGAGAAAGGGAATGAAGACAGTCAGTAAGAGGCGAGAAATTGATGAGACGAAAAGCCTTTGATTCCACTCGGTCAAGAAAAACTGTGTGGGTTGAGTCATCCCACACATGAAAAGCGTACTCCATACAGTGACAGACAAGACCCCTGTACAGAGACAGTAACTGAGTGGGAATGAAAAGACTGCGGAGCCGATACAGTACACCTAACCTCTTAGAAGCTGTTTTAGAAACAGTATATATGTGATTTTTCAAGGAAAGATCACGAGAAAAGGAAACACCAACAATGTTAAGAGAAGAGGAGGGATTGACTCGTGTATTGTAAAAGATAAAAGGATAGTCGTGTGGAAGATTCTGACAAGTAGAGAGATGAAGGAACTGACATTTTGAGGTACTGAAAGCCACAAGGTTTTCTCTGCTCTAATCAAAGATAGTAGAAAGATCAAAAGGTCAGGTGTGCCATAGCCGTCTTACGCGAATCATGGAGAAACTGTTGTGAGGGGTGCTTTGTGAAACGGATGGAGAAGTGAAGGGTGGAATCATCGGCATAGGAGTGGATTGGACATGAAGTGCGACTTAAAAGATAATTGATAAATAAAAGGAAGGGAGTGGGTGACAAAACAGATCCCTAAGGAACACCATTATTAATAAATAAATAAATAAATAAATATATATAGTTACTAATGTCTCGGGACAAAACTAAAAATAAATATGCAACGAAATATCTATTGTATGCAAAAATAATAACTGTTACGTAATACTATCGCTCTAACCTCTGCACCCATCCAGAGTGCCATATCCAGTTTAAATGCGTTTGTCATTTTACTCTTCTAAGTCGTAAACAAAGCTTTCCTTTATAATAAAGTAATTGATAATTAAAATCATGAAAACTCAAAGCAGTGAACCGTTCAGACTTTCGTTTTCTTTCATCGTGAATTGAAGTGAAGCGCAAGGGTTAACTTT
>JAJOZX010012264.1:30000-42500 GCA_023014485.1 Bathynomus jamesi
TGGTAAAATTACGGAGTTATGTAGATTTTGAAGAATTTATTTTTTTAATTAATTTTTCAGTATTCGCTGTAGTGGTTATGTAACTTTACTCCGTATTAAATATATTTTATAATTTAATCTCTAAAGAACTTCCATAAACGCTCCCCACCCCCTCCAAAAATATTAAATCTGCTTTGATAAAAAATTGTTTTTATTTGCAATTTTCAATAAAGAAATTACTCCAAAATTTGGGATCTTTAAGAGCCCAGTAAAGCCTATAGTTTAAGGGCCAAATTAAATAAAATAGTTCGTTCAGCTTCACAATTATTTATGTCACTGTAAATGGTAAAAGTATTGTATTTATTTTATTAATAAAGGTTATTCTATTCAATTCAATTCAATTCACTCTCCAAATGGTGAAGAATCTGACACCAAATGTAAAGCAAAACAAAAGCAAAAATGTTGTCTACGGACATTTATCAGGGTAGCATTTTAGCCATTATGACTTTTGTAATAGAGGTTGTTTTTGGTTCCGCAGGTGCTTCTTCATTGCCTTTTTCGTCTTATGCCTCAAATGGGAGAGTGCGATCAGTGAGAAAAGACGGGCTCCCTTCAACCCTGCCCCCCTTAATGTAGACCTCCCTTCGGAGGAGGTGAAGAAGGCGGTGTCGGAGGCCATAGAAATCGTCCGTCAACAAATAGAGGTCGTCGAGCCTCATGTCTTCAGAGGCGGTAAGTTGCACGCGAGGTTCTTTGCATTTACCTAAAGTCACGGTTTCTGATTGCTAATGTGAGACGTCATTAAAGGGTTTTCAAAGACATCTATGACGTCATCGAAGTATCGTTAACATGGTTATTTTGTTGAGAGAGAACTAGACAATGACGATGTTTGAGACTGTTTAACCCGCGTAACGGCACAGCTCACACGACGGAGGGGACCTACAACTTTACGCGAGATTCGAACCATCTACGGGTCGTTACATCACCCGAACGCGGAGGCTGGTCACCCATCCGGCTACTGAACAGATCCAGCGTCGCTTAACTTTACTGATCTGACGGGAAGTCCTTTTGCAACGTGGCCATGTGACATTGCCCAAGAGAGAATCAGTCCTGTTGTGATTTGCTTTGAACATTTTGTTGATTGAAAAGATGAAACAATTTTGGTTTGAATTAAACAAAAAATAAATAATTAATAATGAAATTAATTGTGAATTCAGGAAATTAAAAAATAATTTCACTATTTTAACATTTCTTTTAAACAAAATTGTATTATTTACTCTAACAAAATTTCTCTCTCTCATGTATATCTATTTAATAATATATATACTTATTTGGTATGAAAAAACAAACAAATAAAACGTAATTGTCCAGAACCAAAACGTTTCGAATCGCAACACTTTATAGAGTCCTTATCAATCACTTGATCTGCAACCTGCAATCAACTCATGATGGGTCACATGTTGACGGTTGAAACGTCTCCATTTGAAGGAATTACGTTTCTGATGTGGGTTTTATTTCTCTTTACTGTAATGGGCTTGTCATATATATATATATATATATATATATATATATATATATATATATATATATATGCACTAAAATCACAAAATATATATATATATTGGGTGATTCATAAGTCTGTTACCACTGTAATGGTGAAATATTTTCTGTGTTTCAGATTGTTGATTTGTGAAAATATTGGGTATGGTCAAGGATAGGGTATATGCAACAAAACCTCGTAATGTCAATGATTTCAAAGAATTTCCACTGTTAATTTCCAATGTGTAATTGTGTAAAAATAACCTCAAACAAAAAAACATCACAGGTTACTGTGGTTTGTAGTTATTTTTTATTCACCATTACAGTGGTAACAGACTTATGAATCACCTGATATATATATATATATATATACCTTTGGTACCTTTGGTTAGCTTCCGCCCGAATTGTTCATTCTGACGAAGGTCAAGCTTTTCACTCCACCTTAGACCTACGGTTTAACGTGGAATCCGAACCACACCCCATCAGCAGCCCAGCGTTTTAACCACTAGGCCACCTAGGGTACCCATTTATCTACCAACCACTTTCTTTATTGTGTGGAAGGATGAACAGCTGGGTTTTGCTGCGCGCCGGCTGCCGTCGGGTCTCGAACCCTGGGCCGATGGATTCGTAGTCAGCGACGCTAACCACTACACCACCGAGGCGCTATATATATATACACATACATATATATATACACATATATATGTACGGTGGAGAGCGCAAGAAAGTAACTCGCTCCTCCACCAGGCCAGACCTAGAGGCGGGGCCACCAGCTTGACCTCCGTGTGAAGAGAGACCAACACACGAAACAACATAAGGTTCATAAGGTAAGGTACATATATATATATATATATACACACACATGTTCCCTATTTTCAATATATACCTACATAACACATAGTTATAAAAGTAAATTTATTAATAGTCCCTCCCGAGTACTTTAGCCAGCATAAAGAGAAGATTAAACCCCGTAATCAGTTTTCTTCCATTGAAAGTTAAACGCAAAGAATTTGTTTTTCAATAGAAAATTTAATCTTGAACTTCGAAAAACCAAAATGAGCGATTGTTTCGCCAATGCGTAAAATTGTTGGGGGGGGGGGGGGGAGAACAACTGATTTACAATTTACTTTATTTAAGAAGTGCCATGACCGTACCATAATTATGTACCCATAAATCTACCATAAATTTTCGGAGTCAAAAAACTAATAGACTCATTTGAATGATTTTTTCCCCCACCGTTTATGGCACCCTATAATGATAATGATAATGATAATAACAGCCGTTTATAAGTGAATTAAAGAGATAAAAATAACGACTGTAAACTAATTTACTTTTTTTTTTTTTTTTTTAGAATTACAAAATTGACATTATTTTTATAATAAAAATGGTAATTTTTACTTTTTCAATTGATTTTGGAATTATGTCATTAATATTTTGGGAAGCAAATTTAATTTCGAAGTATTCCTATGCAATTCAAAAAAAAAGAAGTACACACACACACACACACACACAACCTAGCCTGAAGAAATCGAAGTTTAATTTGTTCCAGTCTGTTGACTTCAATGTTTCTCCCTCACCCATCCCATATATATATATATGTATTTAACTGCAATGACCACGCAGTATATAAATGAATAGAAACGACATAATATTAAGGAACGTTTCTGCACACGCGGAAGAGAAATAACGAATAAATGAAAAATGAGGCGAACCGCCCGGGAATCGAACCCAAGGCCTTCCAATTGCCGGTTAAATGCACATATTCACGATTTGCGAGGGTGCCCTCTCAGGGCATTGGTTTCTGCCCTATGTAGGAGAATTTCGATTTGTGAATGATTGAGGTCCGTGGTGTAATGGTAGCGCATCCAACGGCAATTGGAAGGCCTTGGGTTCGATTCCCGGGCGGTTCGCCTCATTTTTCATTTATTCGTTATTTCTCTTCCGCGTGTGCAGAAACGTTCCTTAATATTATGTCGTTTCTATTCATATATATATATATATATATATAATTATTATAGTTTTACGCATAATATTATTTCTAAAAACTTCTATTTTTATTTTGCTGATTTGAAAGCTTGAACCTGATGAAAACGTGTTTCAGATACTATTTACAGGATTCTATCTAAAGCCTTATTTCCTTGTATGCTCGAACTGTCTTTCCTGTTAAATTAACTCTCTTTTTTTTTTTTTATCTCCTGTTAATTTTTTAACCATATATGGATTAACAAAGAATAGGAAATGGAGAAAGAGAGAATCAGGTTTTTAAACTCAGTTAGGATCTCTCTCCATGATCTCATAAGCTCTCTCTCTCTCTAATATATATATATATATATATAAATGAAATTGAAATTTTTTTTTAAATATATACTATATATAACGTAATTTTTTATAGTGCCCTTTAAACTATAATGTTAATAATTGCAGTGCCCAAAATTTCTCTTGATAACGAGCTTATCATCAAATATCAATGACCAGATTTTCTTTAGCTTCAAAAATAACATGAAATTAAGTGTGGGGTCCCATCATTCTCTGGTCGCATGGCGTGGGCACACCTGCACTCCGTGACGTCATCAATAGTTTGGAACCGAATTTTGCTTTCTAATCTAAAAAATTTTTTTACTTTTTACGATGAGAAATTTCCTTTTAAAGTTTTTTACTATTATTACTATTATTACTATTATTTATGCTTTTAAAACTCACTATTATGTAATTTATTCATTGCGGCTTCTTAAATAATTAAAACAAAAATATATAAGTAAAAACGTCACTATGACCGTGATAATTATTATGAAGAACGATAACATACGTTTCGTAATCAACGTCGCCTTGCAGAAACGTCTCTACACGAATGAAATCAAACTTATCCCCAAAAAATCAATTTATATAACGATTTCGTCGTCTCACTGATCAATGTATTCATACGTAACACTTCAAAAACAGCGTAACATAATTGAACGGAATAATACCAACCTTTCATAAAGGCAAGTATGTATATATACATAATTATGTATAAAAGCCAGTTACGAAATATAATGACACAATAATAATAACAACGTTTGTACGTCAACTTCCCAATAAAATGGGACGGACTTCGTGACAGAACCTGCATGCGGGCGCCTTCACACGCATTTCTTATTGCATTTCGCTATTCCGTTTCGTTATTCCATTTTCGTTATCATTATAAGGAAGGCCGATTCTCGTCCTTTCGTCCAGCAACACATTTTAGACGCTTTAACGAAGCCATAATTGCGCCTTAATTCGTATATAAATAACAATTACAAAGCTGGAAATGGACCTTAATGACTATCAGACGCTCGCGTGAAATGAAATTAACTCAGAAAAATTGGACCATTAGCTCAATTGTATAATATATATATATATATATATATATATATATATATATATATTTCGCATTCCATTATATAACAGTCATTTTAATGTGTACGTATATATATATATATATATATATATATATATATACACGGTGAACCAAAAGTAGGTGGACAGTAGGTTGAATACGGTTTGTGTTATATTATATTATAACTATGGTGTTCATTATAACTATGGTGTTTGTGTTTTATTATATTAAATATTATAACTAAATTTATTTAAATTTTATTTTGTATTATAGTATACAAAAAATTAAATATGTATTCTCAAAATAAACGTTATCATTTACTGTCCACCTACATTTGGTTCACCCTATATATATATATATATATATATATATATATATATATATATATATAAAGGAGTAAGCTACAGTTATTGAATATGGCAGTATGTTCCTACTTCAAAGGGAGACAAAGTGGGAGTCACAGAACCGTAACTATAGTCAAAAGCTACATTCTTCGAAGAGAGGAAAAGAAACGCTAACTAGAAACATTTAAAAAAAAACTTAACAGACTCGAAGAACAGACAAACCTAAATGTCAAAGTGGATCAAAGCGCTTTTACAAACACAGACAGTTTTTTCCCGCATCAATCCATATATTTCACCTCATGCACCAAAACATCCGGAACAAGTCAATATGCAACTCAAGCACAAACAATTACAATAACCTCATTAGCAAGCGTAACAGCAAAATATACTTCACCAATAACGGTACGCTTAACACCACACCTTCAACACTTTCATCATCATGATGACACTGCTTATTTTATTCACAACGTAAACTAGAGCTAAATATAAGTAACTCATTGATGTCATATTAAAATTAGATGAAAGGTCAAAACCTGAAAAGTTTGAAGTAGTAATCTCAAAATCAAAGCATCAACAAAAAAATGGACAAAACCATAGAAACGTTATTTCAAACCCCCACCAATTTATTTTTCATTAACTTGTGCAGACATAGAGAGATTATATAATCAAAATATAGCTTACAAGTTACAGTTTTTACTTAATTTAACGGAGCAAACAAAAGCAAAATTAATGTTGTTTATATCTGCGACACATCTGCACGAGTGCAAAACTGAATTCTAAAATCTTATTTAATACTCTAGAGGCAGAAATATAATATTACATTATACTAAGAGCAGATACATTATAAAAAATCATAAAACAGAAAAAGAGAAGGGTGTTAAACACACCTTATAAATATTCATTCACGTAAGCCAAGTATTAGCAACTAAGTCAAAGAGAAATTCTGACTGAAAATGAAAGAATTAATCTGTTAATTATAAATGCTTACAAACCTCGTTTGCAGACGTCAAAAAGTGATGGGAAAAGGATTTCAGATTTGCTATAAAATGAAACTAGCAATACATTAAGATTCTTATATGCAGCAATTTCAATTTTCATTTTATGTCATGGGACAGGAATAATAATCTGATTTGCCAGCGAAAGTATTTTGTGGTAGCACATTAAAGAAAGCCCAAATTCAAATACAAAAGCTTTGAAACTTATGTGGAGAAATACATCTTTAGTCTTTACTAAGTGACTTAAAGAACGTCATGAAAGGAGGAAGTATTGCGCCTAATTATTTCAACAGCAACATCATGATTTCTGACCATAACTTAATGGAAATGCAAATAAAATTACACGGAGAAAAAAACTTAATATTTACTCAGACGAAACGCATATTAAATGGCTTAAATCTTAAAACAAATTCTCTGGAAATTCATAAATGCAAAAATAAAAAATTTGATTAGAAAGTTTTACTTGAAAATAAAACGTCAAAAGAATGCCTCTCGGTAATAAAAAGCGAAATAAAACCAATGTTAACAGAATGCTTACCAAACAGGCCTGAGGGAAAGAAAAGTTGAAAGAAAGACCAGTACACATTTCTGCCAATGAAAATAGATTGTGAAAATTTTAATTAAAACAAATGAGAAGAAACGAACGAAATAAATGAAAAATTAAAAGTGAAATAGGGAATAATTAAAAAAAAAATCATTCATTTTTTAATTTCTTATAACGAAGAGTATAATAATATAATAAATATAAATATAATAAATAATCCCAAATAGTTTTACAACTTCATAAAATGGAAGAGAAATGCAATAGAGAACATTAAAAGAACAACTTTGGTGAATACAAAAAATAAATAACAGAAGACAGAATTATCATAACTGCTTAATAACCAATTTTATTCACTCTCTACTCCAACTAAATCTCAAATGAAGATTTAAGTCTATTTTTTAACGAATACACAAGAACTATGAGCTAATTAAGGCACAACACAATGAACAGCGTTAACTGTTTATAACAATGTTTCAATTATAGAAAAATATCAGACATTGTTTGGTCGTGTTTTGGAGATAAGACAGAAATTTCCAATGGGAGCATTGATGAAGAGGCTCTAAAAAACTACCAGAGCATGCGAGTTTGAAGAAATCAATATAAAATTCACTTACGATCAATTCTAACTTCTTAGATCTTAACATCATGAAATTACATCAAAATAGGTATGAAACAAGCATAAACACAAATTACATCAAAATACCAAATCAGAGATTTAAGAGTAATAATGTCAAGAAACTCAGAATTCAGGGTACAAAAGCTACCAAAGAAAACAATAGAAATCTCAAGCTTTTTGTGAAAAGAGGTCTCACGTTATTTTGAAATTATGGAAAAGTTTGGTTTTATCAGTAATTGAATACTGCTCTATTCTCACGAATCCATGAAATTTCAGATGTAACAAGTAACATTTTACTCGTCACGTCTCGAATCTCTGAAATTGTCTTCAATCGAAATACGTCGTCGTGGAATATTCATAATAAATTACTTATGGAAAATACTTTGAAATATCAATTCATAATTGTAAAAACGGGAAAAAAAACTATCAAAAAAGAAGGCCAAGATTTTTCATTTTTGCTAAGCCAACGGGAGGAGAATGTGCTTCAAAGAACAAACATAGAAAGTTCTTCAAAGCTTTCGAGGACCAAAACATTTCTAATATCTTATCGAAAGAATTGCGTAAAACAGAAATCGATGACAATTTTCTGAAACCTGTTAAGTAGCAAAAAACATCATTTTACAGAAAGAAAAAAAAAATATGTCTAACGTTTAATATATTGTTTACGTTTACGAGCCATTAAAATGAATTATTAAAGATAGGAAAGGAACAGAGAAAAAATCCTCATTTTTGGTCCAATTATGTACCAACACGAATTAAGCGGACAAAAAAACAAAGTCTGGCCGTTGTGGCTTCGGGAAAATTTTATATATATATATATATATATATATATAATATATGAGGTGTGATAAAAAAGTTCGGTAAATAGTCCCGCAACTAATGAACGTGTGTCACTAGGTGATGTCAGTGTGTATGGCTGATGACGTCACCTTGGCCACTTGCCAGATGCCAACAAACACCATTCAACTACGCACCAGTGCACCGTGTCATTGCTTTGTGTGAGGGCGTTTTTGTGGCGTCTGCCGATTTTGCAGAAAATGTCGAAATTTGAGCAACGTACAAACATCAAATTTTGTTTTAAACTTGGTAAGACGGCTACAGAAACGCAAGGAATGCTTGCAGCTGCCTGCGGAGATGACGTTGTTACAAACAAGACTGTTTGCAAGTGGTTTGGAAGGTTTCGAGAAGGAAATGAGTCTTTGGAAGATGATGAAAGAAGTGGTCGTCCGTCCGTCTTGTTTGTAACATCATCTCCGTAGACAGCTGCAAGCATTCCGTGCGTTTCTGTAGCCGTCTTACCAAGTTTAAAACAAAATTTGATGTTTGCACGTTGCTCAAATTTCGACATTTTTTGCAAAATCGCCAGACGCCACAAAAACGCCCTCACACAAAGCAATGACACGGTGCACTGGTGCGTCGTTGAATGGTGTTTGTTGGCATCTGGCAAGTGGCCAAGGTGACGTCATCAGCCATACACACTGACATCACCTAGTGACAGGCGTTCATTAGTTACGGGATTATTTACCAAACTTTTTGATCACACCTCGTGTGTGTGTGTGTGTGTGTGTGTGTGTGTATATATATATATATATATATATCTCAGTGATGTAGTCGAGACCACCAAGTCCAAGACTGAGACCGAGACCTGATCCTGTGAGACCAAGATCGAGACCGAGATCAAAGATTCGAGATCGAGATCTACCTTCCGAGATCGAGACCCTTAAAATTCGAGACCGAGATCGAGACCAACCTAACCTAAAACAATCCAGACCCACACACCCCCGCAAGACAAACGTGGCAACTCAAAACAGGGTGACTGATTAGTGAATACCTAGAGTCCCTTACTTTTACAAACTTTCATAAACATTCTGAATTGTGTCTGTTCAACCAAGCCACCATCAAGAGTATGCCAATAACATATATTTTTCATTACGGTCTCGAGAGGTCTCGGGAGAAAAACCGCGACCGCGTCTGTCGAGACCGAGATCTAAATAGTGGAGACCGAGATCTGCAAATTGGGTCTCGAGATCGGTCTCGAGACCGGTCTCGAGACCTACATCACTGATATATATATATATATATATATATATATATATATATTATATATCAACGTAAAGAACGACGCTTTGTATAGGAGAATTATCCGCGCAAGATGAGAGCGAAAGAACGAAACAAATTAAAAATGAGGTACCCACCCAGGAATCGAACCCGGGATCTTCCGATTGCCGGTCAGATATGATAACCACTACACCACAGGCCTCACCCAAACAAATGTCGTAATTCTTCTACATACGCGCAGAAACCAATGCCCCAAAGGGGCACCTCCCGCATGCCGTAACATTATATACTGCGTGTTTGCAGTTATAATGTATATAATGTTACGGCATGCGGGAGGCGCCCCTTTGGGGCATTGGTTTCTGCACGTATGTAGAGGAATTACGACATTTGTTTGGGTGAGGCCTGTGGTGTAGTGGTTATCATATCTGACCGGCAATCGGAAGATCCCGGGTTCGATTCCCGGGTGGGTACCTCATTTTTTCATTTGTTTCGCTCTTATCTTGCGCGGTTAATTCTCCTATACAAAGCGTCGTTCTTTACGTTAATTATACTGCGTGTTTGCAGTTATAATGTATATACTGTTACGGCATGCGGGAGGTGCCCCTTTGGGGCATTGGTTTCTGCGCGTATGTAGAGGAATTACGACATTTGTTTGGGTGAGGCCTGTGGTGTAGTGGTTATCATATCTGACCGGCAATCGGAAGATCCCGGGTTCGATTCCCGGGTGGGTACCTCATTTTTTCATTTGTTTCGTTCTTTCGCTCTCATCTTGCGCGGTTAATTCTCCTATACAAAGCGTCGTTCTTTACGTTAATTATACTGAGTGTTTGCAGTTATAATGTGTGTGTGTGTATATATATATCGTATAGTTAATTTTCTCGAGGATACCTTTCTTATTCAAAAGGTTGGGAAACCTACGAGGTTGGACAGTATTTTAGATTTAGTAATAACAACGGACGATAGGCCAATCACTGATCTTCAAGTAATAGAACCGTTAAGCAATAGCGATCACAATATAGTAGAGTTTGCCCACTCAGTAAGTCACTCGAAACTAGCTAACTCGACTAAAATTCCTAACTTCCAGCACGCAGACTTTTGTAAATTTAGAAATGAATTGTCACACGTCATTTGGGAAAACGTAATGGCGACCTCCACCGCAAAAATAATGTGGGAATCGTTTGAAACAGTATTTAGGACTATAAATGAGGAATGTGTACCGTACAAGATTAAGCGTGCGAAAGTAAATAACAAGCCCTTGTGTGTATACATATATACATACATGAGCAGGATCAAAATCCGGTTTCGAATCCAACGAAAGTGTTCTAGCTCAAATCCGAATTTGATATTCTCTCACCTCCGTAATTTTTAAGTCGCACGTTTATACTTTAAACAAATTTAAAAAATATATATCTCGACTACGTATTTAAGCTTTTTCTTTTTATATTTTTTCGTTAAATTTAACTTCAAAAAGTATCATTTAAGTGAATTTTTATAACCTAAATCAGTAAATCTTTAATATGAAGTTCAATATAATTTTTTATACGGTTTAAATTTACATTTTAATTTAATTTCAAAAGTCATTCACTCACTTCGGGTTTCCATTTTCTTGAAATTTGCAAAAAGCCTTTTCAGTTATTCGTTCGTTCCATTTATTGTTCCATTATTATCCATTCCAATTGTTCGTTCAATTCTACTTCATCAATATACTATACTTTCATATATATATGTTTTAGGGAATCTGTGTAACTAGGGATTTCATGAAATCCCTAAAATGTTCAGGGATATCATGTAAGGTTAAGTCGTGATATTTTCGTTAGTTTTAACGAAAATATCACGACTTAACCTTACATGAAATCCCTGAACATTTTGGGGATTTCATGAAATCCCTAGTTACACAGATTCTCTGTAATATATATATATATATATAATATATATTATATATATATATATATATATATATATATATATATATATATATTTCACGTCCGTATCCTTAAAGAAATGTATAGAACTATACACAAATCACTGAGGTAGGAGGTAGGAGGTTCGACTCCCGGTTGTGCTTATAATAATAATGCAGGAGTTAGGGCAATGGCCCTCATTAGTTGGCCTGAGCAGTGTACTAGTTCCTGGCTTTACTCATTGATCAAATACGGGCTATTTTAAGGGGAGTTAAAGCCCTGATTATATATATACATAATGTCCCCCATCAGCTTTCGAACCCCTGACCTGTGGCTCGAAGTCACGGACTCTGATCACTAGCGCTTTCAAGCCCAGAAATGATTTTACGTGTTAATTCCCTGTCGTAGACCAGCGACCAGCGCCCGCAACTCCGAATCAAAGGTCCAGGGTTCGAATCCTGGTAGGGGGATATTTTCCATATGTAAAAATTGCGCGTGCTTTTGGGTATTTCCATATATATTTTTTCCTTCTTCTTCTTCTGAATAAAGATTACTGGTGCGTGAAGTGGAGGAGCTTGTTTAGGGTTGTTGAACTCCCTTCATAATGGCAAATGTCATGTGACGGAGGAGACCTACAATTTTGCTTAGAATCCGATCCGTCTAAGAGTCACTACATCATCTGAGGGCAGAGGACAGTTACCCATCCAACTACTGACCATACCCAGCGTCACTTAACCTCGCTGATCTGACCGGCAGCGGCGTTGCGACGTGGCTCCGACGTAGCCTGCGTAGGCTTATGTATACAGAATTACCTGTTAGCGTAAATGATAACGTGAAAGATGCAGAAATGTCATTATGTGCACGGACTGACGTCATCCTCTCGATGTGACATTTTTTATTCATTTTTGTTTACATCAAGTTAGGTTAGCGTAGGCTAGTTTAAGTTAGTTTAGGCTTAGGTTAGTCTTAGATTAGGTTAAATTAAGTTACAGTATCGATGTCTCGTGAACGAAATGGGTAAAGGTACATTTTAAGCGAGATGATCACTCGTGTAAGAGATGAAAACTCTGTTTAATCAGTGCGGGACTAATAACACAAAAATAAATAAAGTGAGCTTAATACGAATGCAAGCAGCCATTGTGATGGATTTTATAGAATACTTAATA